>CBVK0102448675.1:0-14516 GCA_900067695.1 Picea abies
ATATATATATATATATATATATATATATTTGAAATCTTCATATCCTACTCTATCTATGTCTATAGTTTCGTCAATAATTGAATTGTTTATCCTATAGAAAAATAACATCAAAGATAGAGATATAGAAGGGTATTCAAAAAAATGGAGGTTTTTGTCAATATGCAGACCAAACCACTAGGTTTGTCATCCTAAACCTAAATTTGAGCCATCCTGAAATTTGTGTCCATTTCTTCTCCCTCTTCTATACATACCCTAATTCCCATTTTCTTTTCTCCTTCCTATTCTCCTTTTCTAGTTACTATACTTAGTTGTTTTTTCAAAAATGTTGAGTTCGTAGGTTGGCGGACTCATAGATCCTCATATCCATCCATACTCCCATATCATGAGTTTGACCAATCGCCACATTATTCTATACCTAGTCGTTTCTGCATTCATGGGTTCCCGGGTTCACAGTTTCAATCTTTCATATCCCATGTTCCGTGATATACATTTTTCACCCAAAAGATCCACGATATACATTTTAACCATCAGAATCCCCGAGATCCTAAGTATCTCATCTCTCCTATATTGAGTCCGACAAACTGCATTACAAAATTTAGCAAATTTTTGACCTTTCGCAACTGCGGGTTCGCGGGTTCACAAAGATTCCCAAATCCTAATTTATCTCATTCATCCCCGCCACCTTCGCACTTTTCCCAATATGCATTTAGTATGGTTTAATGCTAATAACTCATCATGCATGTTCTATAAAGATTGTCATTAATAAGAGAAGTGATCTAGGATATTTCTCATGAAACCACATTAAATCACGATTTGCAAAAGATTATATTATCTCTCGCAAGTGTTCATTTCAAATATTATCTGGATTAAAAGAACAATCTCATTAAACTATTGCAACAACAGCTCGAAGGAAGTTCTGCGGAGATACTTGGAACATTTTTGGACATGAGGACCATACCTTTCAGTGGTATAGAGCGTATTCTTACTATTCATCCCCATCTTCTCAGAAGGAAGTGATCTAGACATCCAAAATTTCTCATGCAGAATGTGTTCCTGAGTTTTTCGACTGCAAGGAACTGGTTGTCTAATGCGCTAAGAAATATATACCAAGTCAGTGGATTATTCAACTTCAAGATTGTTCTCTAGTATCTCTTTCACCTCAAGTGTTCCATAAAATGTTAAAGCTCCCAGAGCCAACACTCACTTTCAAAGGTGACGATTGTAGGGACTTCTTGAAAAAGCATGAAAATGGCCTAGGCCTCTTGCCTAAATTCTTGGAGAATCCCGCGACCATCCTTGAAGATAATACTAGGTTGCAGGTCGACTCGTTCAAAAACCCCTTTCAGGAAATTGCTTGGTTATTCACTAGAGTGACATGCCAAGAAAATACCACCAACATTTCCCGTATAATTCTTTATATCTTATATTTTACTGTCAAGGAGCAAGCCATTTTCGATTGGGGAAAGATAATTTCCATTGAAATCTCTTCCCAATTATCACAGTATAAAAAGGATAAGAAATTATTTATGTATTCGTATTTGGTTTTTTTGGTAGCATATTACTATCAATTTCCTAAACTCTCTATTTGTAAGAAGTTGAACTGTGAATTTGACCCAGTAACATTTTGGTACCAAGCGTTATGGAGACACAAATATTCTTTGCACTTTTATGAAATTTTCAATGATTTTGTCTCGGTTTTTAAAGGATTTTTGTTTGGAAAATACACCCCTAGAATATCCTCCCAGAAAAGTAAATTCCTAGATAAAGGGGACGTTGGAGAAAATGGAAAATTACAATGTTATCAGGATTTTCGGTTCTAAGGAAAATCCCTCCTTTCTTCCATGCCATATATCTAACATGATGTTTATTACAAAATTTGCAAGGAAATATAATTTCTGGCTTCATTTGTTTCATGAGAAACAAAAAAAAAAATTCATACCCTTGCATTGGAAAATTGGGGACTTGTATTCATAAATATGAACAAAAGCAATGAATTTGCAAACCACTTCCACAATCTGAATGTCAAGTATGTTGAAAATATAAAAGGGCTCAAGGGTGCATGCCTTCCACGAGTATTTTCAAGTTGACCTAAATAATAAAGAAGGTTTTTACCTTGACTTTGTGGTACCCTTTGGTGTTAAAGTTTCAAACATGATAGAGCTTTGAAGAAGAGAGGAGGACCTTCCCTCTCCAAGTTGGATCAAGTAGTTGAACGCATGCTGCAAAGAAAAGATAAAAGGGCTCAAGGGTGCATGCCTTCCACGAGTATTTTCAAGTTGACCTAAATAATAAAGAATATTTTTACCTTGACATTGTGGTACCCTTTGGTGTTAAAGTTTCAAACATGATAGAGCTTTGAAGAAGAGAGGAGGACCTTCCCTCTCCAAGTCGGATCAAGTAGTTGAACACATGCTGGAAAGAAAAGATAAAAAAATTGAATAAAATTATTCAAGCATGCTTCCAAGCCATATCAAGGAGGGAAGAACTATTTAAAAATCTCACGAAGGTGGACCTAGCCTGTAACACCCTAGGTTTTGAGACCGCATATTAAATAAGGTATTGTTACATTTTTGAGAGGCCAGAGTGTCGAAACAATTATTAAAAGGCCAGTGTGCCTAAGAAATGTAATGTGTGATAATTATTACTAACAGATAAATAACTGGTTTCTAAACAGACAAGGACTAGATCTATAGGGAGCTATAATTCCAAAAAAGAGGGGGCTTGAGGGGCTAAGTGTTTATTTTATTTATTAAATGACCCATTTTTTTTAATGGAGGAAGTATGTTACATAAACTTCTTGGGGGATGGCCAAGAGACTCTTGATCCCCACAATTTACAAAACCTATCCCTGGTCTGTAGAGCCGATTCTCCCATTGGTTAATTATCTCATTCATTTTTGGTCATTCACTCACTCTCATTCCCGTCCCCATTGTGGTGTTTTTGTTGGTCACCGCACACATTCATTCACCTAATTTGTTCATTGTTCATCCTCTCTCGTGGAGTCTTCACTCCATTCATTCCTTCACTCACTGATCTTTCCTCATTCATGGTTGTCTTGGAGAAAGAAAGACAAACTACTGAAGAACAACCATAGTTTTGTTGGTTGTGGAGATTGTTGGTGTAATCCAACTATGAATCAAGGCCTACATGTTTGCAATTTTGTGGCTCATGTCCAACCTTTCTCAGAACTGCGAGTTCTGAGAGTCCCGCCATGGAGATTCTGAACCAATTGCAATAGATCCCTAGAAGGAGAAGGACTTCCTCAGGGACTGCATGACAGAGAATGGTGGGGGTCCATTCTCTTGGTGGTACAGGCTGGGTAGAAGAGAGATGGGTACTTGTATTATTGTGAGTGATAGGGAAGCCTGTGAGAGCTTGAGTGTTGACTAGTTTGGGAATCCAATTAATACTCTGGAACAGTCCTTGTGGATTCATATCCCTAGCCCAGAGGTGAAATTGTTGTTGAGACTTGGAATAGTATTGTCTACAATTGGGTGGATCATCCTTGGTCTACAACCAGTTGGTGTCTTATTCTATAAAAGATAAGTGCTCTATGTTATGGTATTAATCACCTGTATATTAATTATTTTGTTGTGCATTTAGTTATCGTTGAATTTGATATTATTAGAGTAGGAATACTTGTTGTGTATTATTGTGCATGTCATATTCTTCACTCTTTGTATGCTTAGAATAAATATTGATCAATACACGTAAACCTTTCATGCATTCCCTATTAGGAAAAACAAGAGCAGGGACCAAATTATTCCAGAGAAACGACTTGTAGCTAACATTCTCGGCATGTTGGTGGCTGGGTGTGTTACAGTTTGGTATTAGAGCCAAGTTCCAACACTAATCCTAGATGGGCCATGTAAACCGATATTGAGGAAAAATTTTAACAGAGAAATTAAGTTGTTGAGTTCCAGAAGGTGCTGGGAGCGCCCCTTAAGAATGTTTGAAAACTCAGGAGGTGTACTGGTTTGGGAAATCACAATGTTTGTAGGATATATTCTAGAATCATATGAATCCTTCACAACCGTCAGATCCTGGAAAAGAGCGTAGAGATTAAGCCCTCAAGTCCTTCGTACTTTTCTACTTAGACAATTTTAAGTTCATTGTCATAAAAGAAGCCTGAATCCCAGAAGATCTGAAGTTCTGGAGTGGATCTACGTCATAGATCATGGGGAGAAGTGCTTGACCATTGGATTTAACCAAGGGACGATTAGAGCTATTATATCAAGAAAAGTGGAGAAGATCAGACCCCATCTATTCGATCTACGTACTAGCATGTGTGAGTCGTAGATCTCACGACAGTTTGGAGGTTCGACACTATGGGAGAAGCAATTCCTTAAGCTGTTGGGAAGAAATATCCTGAAGTTCCAAAGTTTAGAGCTTATCCAAAATGTTTGATTAAAAATGACAAATGTCTCCATATCAACCGTGCAGGGTTGAGGTGGTTCGAGGATTCGGCGTCGGGAGGAACATGGTGTTGAGTCAAGGAATCCACCGAAGTCCGAAGCCACAAAGTGCCAAAGAACAAGGTATCAGGTGGGATGATGATCTCACTAGGGGTGACGTGGAAATCCCCTAATCATGCCATGTTTCAGTTGGAATGGCACATTTGATGGCCATGTTGGACCATCAACAGTTTGACACGTGGGGGCCACATGTCACCATCTTACACAATGTTAGTTTCACTATGTGGACCTCAAAAGTCAAAGAGGTTCGGGAGTCCGACGGTTCGGGGGTTTCAAAGTTTTCTTGTGGGAGATATTTAGGTGACTTGAAGACCAGATTGCCAAAGTGATGAAGCACCAGAGAATTCAGGAAATCGACATTCAGAATAAATGGGAGAAGAAGGTGTATATCTATATCTATATAGATATAGATATTCTTCATGAATTGAATGGAATTGTAGCCTTGTTTGGAAACAAATTATTATATATGATTAACTATGACAAAATGGTCACTTGCACATTTTGAAAAATTAAGGAGTTTAAACATATCATCTCAGAATGTGTATTGAAGAAATGGAAGAAGGCAAGGGAGCCTCCATCCATGATAAAGAGGTCGAAGGCCATAATACCAGAGTTGGTAATGCATAGACAAAATCCAATGGAAACAAGGACTGAGGGGAGAAAGAAAATTTCATAGAAACTATAAGAAGCCTAAAAATAGAAGTGCAGAGCTATAGGGCAGACAATGAAAGGATGATGAGAGAGAAAATTCAAATAAATGATCGAGTGTTGCAGAGCTTAAATCAGTTGCAAGTTCAAGCCAATAATGACTCAAAACTAGAGGAAGAAGGCAAGTATCATGAAATAAGAGATGGTTTTGGAGGAGATGGTTATTCCAAAAGTCCTAGCAGAGCTCATCGAC
Source organism: Picea abies (assembly GCA_900067695.1). Taxonomy (NCBI): domain Eukaryota; kingdom Viridiplantae; phylum Streptophyta; class Pinopsida; order Pinales; family Pinaceae; genus Picea; species Picea abies. The sequence continues at coordinate 5,377 of CBVK0102448675.1, forward strand.
ATCACTCACCTCCTTACTCAACAAGAAGGTTTTATGCATCTCAATATTCCATAAGTAGTCCAGAGGTTTCTCCTATTAGGCACCAAAGAAGGAGACGTGAAGTGGATAGTTTGCAAGGAGATTTGAGGAAGATCAAGCCACCATCCTTTGATTGTGAGAGCGAAAGGGAAGATGATGTTGAAGCATGGTTTCTTGGACTCTTGAGATATTTCCAATTCCATAACTATTCTTCAAATCTAGGAGTCATAATTATCACCTACCACTTACATGGAAAGGTGCTATGTGGTGGGATCAACTGAATCAAGTTGAGCATTTTAATGAGAATAGGATTACTTGGAATCAATTCAAGAAGTACTTTCAGAAGGATTACCTCTCAGAGATTTTTTATGACAAGAAAATGCAGGAGTTATTTGAACTCAAGTTGGGAAGTATGACTATGGCATAATATGAGAAGAAGTTCTTGGGGGTTTTAAATCATGTTGGGTTTATAAATGATGAAAATGTGAAAATACAGAGGTTTTTAGAGTGGACTTCCATCCTTTTACAAAGAAAATATTCAGTATGATGATCACAAGACCTTGACTGAGACCATCTGGAAGGCCAAGTACTTGTATGAGAAAGGCTAGGGAAGAGATTCCATGCAGAAGTCTTGGAAGGATAATAGGAAGGAGAAGTCTGATCATAGGAAGAAGGGATTCAAACCTCTTTTCAATAGAAATGAGCCTAATAAAAATCATCAGTATCAGTATGCTAAGGATAAACCCAAGAAAGAAGATTCCTTAGGGAAAATGGGGAGTCCACCAATCCAATGTTGGGGATGCAAGGGAGATCACCTATGCAAGGATTTCCCACACATAAAGGACAGAGTGAAGACTATGCACAATGTCCAAGAAGCTACCATGATAGACGACATGGGAAGGGTTTATGCAGCCTTAGATGATCGACAAGAAGAGTACCAGTCCAATATGGTCAAGGTGGAAGGTAAAATCATTAATCATTCTATTGTTATTTTAATTGATTCAGCAACAAGTCATTGTTATATTGATCCTAAGGTAGTGGATAGATTACATTTTTAGAAAAGTAATCTTCGGAAATCAAGTTTGGTTCAGCTAGCCATTGGAACCAAGAGGAGAATCCATGATATAGTCAGAGGTTGTACCATAAGTCTTAATGGTGTGAATACTAGTGCTGATCTAAATATCATACGATTAGGATCTTATGATATTCTTATTGGAATGGACTGGTTGTACAAGCATCATGTTGTCATAATAAGACATTTACATGTCTTGATGGAGATGGAAAATATAGCATTTTGAAGGGAGTTTCAAGACCCATCTCTATAAATAATATTTCAGTGGTATAGTTGAAGAGATGTTTCAGAAAAGGGTTTCATTTGTATGCAACCCATGTGGAGGATCCAAGCCTTGAAGATTTCTTGGTACTACAAGAATTTGAATATGTATTCCAATAAATACCAGGGTTGCCGCCAAAAAGGGAAATATATTTATCTATTGATTTAGTGCTAGGAGATGGCCCGATGTCAAAAACACCTTACAAAATGAGCACACCGGAGTTAAAATAATTACAAATGTAGTTGGAGGGATTACTAAAGAAAGGGTACATACACCCAAGTGTTTCACCTTGGGGAGCACCTATGCTCTTTTTCAAAAATAAAGATGGAACCTTGAGGCTGTGTATTGACTTTCAACAACAAAATAAGTATACTATAAAGAACAAGTATCCTTTACCCAGAATTGATGACCTCTTTGATCATATATTAGGAGAAAAGATATTTTCAAAGATAGACTTGAGATCAGGATACGATCAGGTAAGATTCAAAGAAGAATATATCCATAAGAGAACTTTTAGAACTAGGTATGGGAATTATGAATTTGTAGTGGTGCCTTTTGGATTGTCCAATGCACCAGTTGTTTTTATTTCCTTAATGAATGGCATATTCATAAATTACTTGGGCATGTTTTTCATAGTATTCATGGATGACATACTTGTCTATTCTAAGTCTGAAGAGGATCATGAACATCACCTAATATTGGTATTGCAAGTGCTGAGGGAACATCAGTTGTATGCCAAGATAAGTCAGTGTTGTTTTTATCAAGAGAAGATCAATTACTTGGGGCACGCTATTTCATAACAAGGCATAGCAGTGGATCTAGATAATATTGAAGCCATTAGAGGATGGCCAGTGCCCAAGAACATTTCAGAAGTCAGATCTTTTATGGGGTTAGCCAATTACTACAGAAGGTTTATAGTCCGATTCTCTAAAATGTCTCATCCCATCACTTCTTTTCAAAGGAAGGGAATTAAATTTGAATGGAAAGTTGAATGTGAAGAGAACTTTAATTTGTTGAAGGAGTTACTCACTAGTGGGCCTGTGCTAAAAATTGTTGACCCAAATGAAATTTTTGTGGTATATAAAGATGCATGCAAGGAAGGACTCGATGGAGTCTGCACTCAAAATGGACATGTCATTTGTTATGAGTCTCGAAAGCTTAAATAGAATGATAGGAACTATTCCACACATGACTTGGATCTTGTTGCCATTGTTCACGTGTTGAATATGTGGAGGAATTATCTCACGGGAAAGAGATTTAAATTAAGAACATACCATAGTGGTATCAAGTATCTTCTTGAATAGCCAACTTTGAATACCAGGAAAACAAGATGGCTTCAATTTTTAAGTGAATCTGACTTTGATATCAAGCATATCAAGGGAAAAGAAAAAAAATGTGTTGATGCACTTAGTAGACAGGTACATCTCATGCATGATACAACTGTCAGTATGAATCAGTCAGACTTGAAGGGAAAAAATTTAGATGTTGTTGTTATAGGTCAACATTGCCTACATGTAAAGGAAATATTGCAGCAAGAGGATGTACAAAAAAAATTGAAATAGTATGAGATAAAATAAGATGGGTTACTTATGCATAAAAATATAATTTATGTTCCTAGTTCCGGAGAAATTATGAATTTGGTATTAAAGGAAATGCATAATATTCCATATGATGGACATCCCAGTTACCAGAAAACAAGTACAACAGTAAGAAGCCAATTCTTTTGTTTGGGGATGAAAAATGATGTTTTTGATTACATCCCCAGATGTATGGAATGTCAGAAGGTGAAATCTGACCATAGGCACCTAGCAAAGTTTCTACAACCATTACCAATCCTAGAGAAGAAATGGGAAGTGATAACCATTGATTTTATAACAAAGTTTCCAAGGACAACAAGGAAAAATGATTCAATCATGGTAGTGGTTGACAAATTGACAAAGGATGCTCATTTTGTTCCTCTAAAAACAAATCATTCAGCAGGTAATATTGTATAAATTTACATGAAGGAAATCTCTAGATTGCATGGGATACCTAGGATAATTGTCTCAAACAGAGACACAAAGTTTACTTCGAATTTATAGAAGGGTTTAGTTAAAGGATTTGGTACAAATATAAACCTTAGTAAAACATACCATCCACAGTCAAATGGGAAGACAAAGAGGGTCAACCAAATAACTAAAGACATTGTAAGAATGTATGTGACAGATAAGCCATCTACGTGGGAAGATTATTTGCACTTGGTTGAGTTTGCCTATAATAATGGGTATCAAGATTCATTGAAGATGACCCCATTTGAATCTTTGTATGGTATAAAATGAAGTAATCCAGTAAGCTGGGATAACCTAGCAGATAGAGTGGTACTTGGGCAAGAGTTTCTCAAGAATATGGAAGACCAGATGGTTAAGATTAAGCAAAATTTAAAGGCATCTTAGGATAGAAATAAAGTTTGTGTAGATAAGCATAAGACAACAAGATAATCTAAAGAGGGGGAGCATGTGCTTTTGAAAGTAAATACCAAGAAGAGCTCTTTGAAGATGGGTAGTTGTACAAAGATAGCAGACATATTTTGTGGTCCATTTGAGATATTGGACAAAATAGGGCATGTTGCATACATTCTTGCATTGCATGTTTCCATGAAAGCGCATAATGTATTTCATATATTTTTTCTAAATAAATATGTACATGATCCTAACCATGTTATTGATCAACATCTGATTTAGGTAGATACAGAGGGAGACTTTTAGGTCCAGCCAGTGAAAATATTGGATAGAAAAGTCAAAATCCTCCAATATCAAGTTATAGAGCTAGTAAAAGTTCAGTGGACCTGATACGGTCCTCAAGATGCTACCTGGGAGCATGAATATGCCATGCGGGTAGATTACCCACAACTTTTTGAATAAATTTTGAAATTTCGGTTCTTGTTTTGTATATGGACGGAGGAAAATGCCAAAATAAGGGGGAGGGGATGTAAAACCCCATGTTTTGAGACCCCATATTAAATAAGGTATTGTTACATTAATGAGAGGCCAGAGTGCCCAAACAATTGTTAAAAGGACAATGTGCCGAAGAAATGTAATGTGTGATCATTATTAATAATAAATACATCGTTGGCTACTAGAGTGTAACACACCCACTTCAGGAACTAAATTTTTTTAGGCTTTTCCTTCTCTTCTCCGAGGAACAGAATCCTCGAATTCCTATGGGGCTTGTTGCAAACCCTATCATCCCTTATCTGTACCTATATGATCATCAGCAATGACCACAGGCCTTATCAAAGAGGTGCTCCCGAATTTCGTGATTCAGGAAATCACGAAGCATGTATTTTCGGTTCCCTGACTTTCGAGGTGCCGAAACCCGAAGGGAACCAATAGTTCATCACAATTAATAAGTTCATCACAATTAATAATGCCTCGGGTTGAAACCTGGCACTCCACTTTTTGGGGTTTCACATACCAGGTTTTCGAGGTATAAGAAGGCGAGGGACTCCTACCCTTCAGTTTCCCGGGTGCCGAAACATCGAAGACCCTATACCCGCCAAACTCATTTCGGTGTTTCATCCATTGGAATTTTGTGTCTAGCTAACACAAGGAAAACTGACCTTTGGAGATCCCGAGTACCAAAACGTTGAAACACCAAAACCATGTGTGCTAATCCATGTCGGGATTTTGCCTATCAGGATTTTACGATATGCGAGGATAGGAAGGTTTCGCACATGGGTTTCCCAGGAGCTGAAACCATGAAACATCATAACCTGTCCACGCTCTATCATTTCGAGATTTTGTAAGTCGAGATTTCGGGCTACGCGAAGACAGGAGGTCTCGCATCTGGGTTTCTCGGGTGCCGAAACTCTGAAACATCCAAACTCTAGAAACGCTATACCATTTCAGGGTTTCGCAAGTCAGGATTTCAGGAATGGCGAGTACAAGAGACCTGCCTCTAGATATCCTGGGTGTCGAAACACCGAAACAATAAATTCTAGTCAAGCTATACCTTTTCGGGGCTTCATACTTCAGGGTTTCGTGACTGGAGAGTATAAGGGATCTTACCCTTAGGTATCTCGAGTGTCGAAACAATGAAACACCATAACTCATCTATGCTATTGTCATTCTGGGGTCTCATCCATAGGGATTTCGCGATATGCGAGAACAGGAGGTCTCGCACCTATGTTTCCCGAGAGCCAAAACTCCAAAACACCGAACTCTAAATACACTATACTATTTCAGGATTTCGCAAGTCAGGATTTCGGGACTTGCGAGTGCAAGGGTACTCACCCTTAGGTATTCTGGGTACTGAAACACCGAAACATCGAATCTATATGCACTAAGCCATTTCAGGAATTCGCAAACCGAGTTTTCTGGATATGCAACGAAAGCAGGTCTCGCACTTGGGTTTCCCGGGAGCCGAAACTCTGAAATAACAAACTCCAAACATGCTCCACTATTTCAGGGTTTCCTCAATTGAGATTTCGCGGGTCAGGTTTTCAAGACTGTCGAATACATGGGGCTCGCATTTAGGTACCTCGGGTGTGGAAATACCGAAATGTAATAACTTCTCCACACTCTATCTTTTCGGGATTTCGGGACTTGCGAGTACAAGGGAACTTGCCCTTGGATATTCTGGATGCCAAAACACTGAAATATCGGGATTTAGCTACACGCTGTCATTTTGGGATTTCGCATGTCGGGATTTTAGGACTTGTGAGTACAAAGGAACTCGCCCTCGGGTATTCCGAGTACCGAAACTCCGAAATATCGAAGTCAAAAAGGGCCATTCTCTCTCGTGCAGGGTTTTGAGACTTATGCCATAAAATCCTCCAGTAGATCCTTGGATAGACTCTCAAAAAGGGTGTCCCTATGAGGAGATCTTTCCAGGGTAGTACTTGAGACAAATAAGGGAATAAATTTCCCAAGAGCAGCCTTGAAAACTGAATCCGTTCTATATATATATATATATATATATATGTATGTATATTTTTACGTAATCCAGAGGTGGTCTTTCCAATATAAGCATACAACCACTATTTCTGATCAAAACACCATACAGACAGTGTTATACTGAAACCATTCATAATTGCACAAACCATGAGCATACATGTCAAAATATTAATTTCAAGATACGAGATATAACACTTATCAGAAAAACACTAGGTTTGATGCAACTGTCGAGAAGGGTGCTCGTTTCCACCCAACCGTAGGCTCAATGATTCTGAATGGATTTACCACTAGCCACCCCCGAGCTTAGACCATGATGTTGTGAGACTGAGTCTCTATTCATCAGAGGTTGAGAATGAAGGTTACTCTCCTTCTTCTCCTCTTATCAATCACTCTGTATATTTTTCCAGAGTCCTTATGATTTCTCCCCTCTTGCGATCTCCCTCACGACTGCCCCCTTCCACACCTCTTTCCCACCTTTTCTTTTTTGGTGAGGTTGTGTGTGTCATGAACTTCCCCGCGGTGGTCAAATTTGAGGCCTCCATGGATGGGCGATTCACCCCCATCCCTCATTAACTCATGAGGAGCCTCTTCACCTACCAACCTGGTGAGTAATTCATTTCAGGGCGAGTGAGACGCTCTTGATCTTTGGGTCAGTGAAGAACAAATATGATATTGGTTTCAATGGAAGCTAACACCACCATCCCAGGTGCCTTCCACCACCTTTCATCAGCCATCATGGTCTCTTTTCAGCACATCCCCCTCCCAACAGTCCTGCAACATATATTCATAACATTATTTACATTCGTCGACCTTTTATACTAAGGTCCATTCAAAATCACACATTCACATCTTTGAGTCTGCCATAGTTCTTGGCCAGTATAGTTATTTTTACAGACTGGGGGAAACATGGTGTTACAATTCCCTCCCCCTTAAAAGAATATCATCCTCGATGTTCTACCAATCAATATGACATGTATGTACAAAGGTAAACAAAATCATATATGCTTGTTTCATGGCATCCTCCATTTCCCATGTAGCTTCATCTGGGGAAAAATGTCTGCACTGCACCTTGACATGTGCAATGGTTCAGTTCCAGAGTGGGGTTTCCTTTTTGTCCAGTATGCATTGAGGTTCTGGTAGGAATTCTCCCTTCGGTTCCACCTGGATCACAGTAGGCTACAGGTCCCACTCTATCTAGAACCTCAAAGGGTCCACAATACTGAGGTGCGAACTTGGCACAAGCTCCCATTTTCAGGGAACTCTTCCTAGGCCTAACTCTGAGAAATACATGGTCTCCCATCTTGAACTCTCTTGGGGTTCTCTTTTGATTGGTGTAACTTTTCTGTCGATTCTGAGCGGCCTTCAGGTTTTGTTTTATCTGAGTCACTTGTTGTTCCATTTCTTTCAACATGTTGGGTCCAAAAGAAATTTTGTTTATGGGATTACTCCAACTGACAAGAGTGTTGCTTGACCTACCATAGAGGACTTCGAAAGGACTCATCCTCAGGGATTCTTGGTATCCCTTGTTGTAGGCAAATTCAACTAGTGGCAGGTAGTCTTCCCACTTCTTGGGTTGATGCATTACATGCATTCTTATCATGTATTCTAGCACTTGGTTCACTCTTTCTATCGATCCATCAGTTTGAGGGTGATAGGCGGTGCTAAACAACAACTTAGTCTCTAATCCTGCCATCAGTGATTTCCAAAAGTTGGAAGTAAATTTCGTATCTTTGTCAGACACGATCTTTTTTGGCATACCATGAAGTCTGAATATCTCCTTCATGAATACGTTGGCGATGTCTATTGCCTTACAAGTTGACTTGACGGGGATAAAATGAGTGGCCTTGCTCAATTTATCTACCACTACCATGATGGCGTCATTATGTTTGGTCGAGGTTGGTGATTCGGTGATGAAATCCATGGAGATGGTTTCCCATTTCCATTTTGGGATTGGTAAAGGTTGCAATAATCCTGTTGGGTGTCAATGTTCTGCTTTAACCTGTTGGCACTCTATGAATTTGGGTAAGTACTCGGCTATGGATTTCTTCAACCCATGTCAATAGAATTGTTTCCTGGTGGCAGTGATCATCTTCTAGTATCCTGGATGACTAGTATAGGGTCTTTTATGTAGTTCATCCAGTATGAACCTCTTCAAGTCGTCACAATATGGAATGCACAATTTGCTTCGATAAGTGAGAATACCTCCTTCCATCATTTAGTAGTCTCTGTACTTTACCCCGGTGGGCTCTTGTTATAGGTACGAGGTCATGGTCTGGATGAAGGGATCTGTTTCTTATGCACTTCTGACTCTTTCCTTGACATCCGTCTTACAGGTGCTCACTGCTGCCAGGTGAATGGTTTTCATACTTCTGCTAAGGGCATCGCCCACCCTATTTTATTTTCCTTTAATGTGTTTGATTTTGAAATCAAACTCGCTAAGGAGGGCCATCCGCCTAGCTTGTCTAGAATTTAGCTTCAGTTGGTCAAACAAATATCGTAATCCACAGTGATCTATCATAAGTACAAATTTCCTTCCTAGGAGGTAATGCCTCCACATTTTTAAGGCGTGCACTATAGTGGCCAGCGCCAGATCATGGGTCACATATTTGACTTCATGCTCATTCAATTTTCGGGATTCATAGCAGATCACACTTCCTCCTTGCCTAAGGAATCCTCCGAGCCCTTCCTTACAACAATTTTTGCACACGAGGAAGTCGGCTTCGGGATCACCGATCTTTAACATGGGTGCGTGGGTTAGTAGATGTTTCAGGGTTTGAAATCTTTCTTCACATTTTGTGTCCACATGAATTTTGTCCCCTTCTTCTGGAGGGCAGTGATTGGACAACCAATCTTG
>CBVK0102448746.1:392-12748 GCA_900067695.1 Picea abies
CGAGTATAACATCAAATGCCAATTTGACTTGGCTGAGTTGATAGTTCATTGTAGAATAGTCTTAAGAGTTTTGTTTACAGCTTCCACCTAGCCATTGGCTTGGGGGTAGTAAGGTGAAGAATGTTCTTGCCGTAACCCAATCTTTGATGTTAATTCAGACATCATTTGGTTCTGAAAGTGACTGCCATGGTCAGTGACAATGTCTCTCGGGATGCCGAACCGTGCTATAATCTGGTTGAATAAGAAGAGAGCTGCAGTCTCTCCATCATATTTAAATGTTGGCATAGCTTCGACCCACTTTGTGAAGTAGTCGAAAACTACGATGATATAGCGGTGCCCCCTTGCTGACGGGGGGTTGAATGTAGTGTAATCAATCCCCCACTTAGTGAAGGGACCAACTATGATGATAGGAAACATGGGAGCTGGATGTGCCCTCATCTTCTGAGAGAAGATTTGGCACAGATGGCACTTCTTGACCGAATCGATACAATCTTTTATAAGTGTGGGCCAGAAGTAACCTGCTCGTAAAATATTTTGGGTTGTTGCCAACCCAGATAAGTGACCGCCACAAGCTCTTGTATGACAATCGTTGATCACTATGACGGCCTCCTCATGAGTGAGACATCGACGCAAGATGCAGTCTACACCTCTCCGATACAACGTATCATCGAGTATGAGATAATTCTTAGCCTGATGGTGTATTTGTTGACGGTCATCACGAGAAGTAGAGGTGGGGCACTTCAAAGTTTGGAGATAGATCAGTATATCTTCGTACCAGGGGTCTGAAGATTCAATCAAAAAAATATCCCCCTAGATAGGTGATTCCTCAGGCACAACGTCACCTGACTCAACCGGAAGCTCCGAAAAAAGTTCTACGAAGACCAATGACTTCCTGGAGTTTGCTGAAACGAAGTCTAAGTCAAATTCTTGGAGGATAACCATCCATCTACTAATTTTTCTGCCAATAAATCATCGTGTCAACATGTACTGGAATGGATTCACGACAGCGACGACAATGGTCTTACGAAACAGAACATAGTGACGGAACCGTTGAATAACATGAACTGCTACCAATGCAAGTTTTTCGAGATGGTAATAATTAAGTTATGGTCCTACGAGGCCTCGGCTTAGGTAATAGATCACGTATTCTGAAAATGAATCATCTTCCTTGTTATCACCCTATAAATTATAGGATCAACTGGTGACTGGGATATTATCTGTCTCTAGTGTTTTTGTTGACAAATGATTTTTCATTCTGCAAATAATAAGAAAAATAAAAGAAAAGAAAAGAAAAAGAAAAAGAAAAAAGAAAATAAAAAGAAAGAAAAGAGGGCATAAAAGAATTGAAATAAAATCCCCATGCAATAATAGTAACTTGGTCCATATATTTCAAGCATGGCCAAGTTATTTTTAAATTTGATGTTGATAGGGTAGTGAATGAATTTGGCTAAACAGTTTAATCTTAGCCAAAGTGTCTAGGTTAGATTAGTGAATAAATCTGGCCAAACTATATAATCTTGGTCAGATAGCCCCAGGATAGAGTAAATTCTTAACCCAACAGTTTAATCTGGGTTAATTGTCATAGGAAGATAGGTTAGTATGTAGGCTAGTTTCTTTATTGTTTCATTCCAATAAAACCAGCTTGATGTAAATGTTGCACCATGTTTCATACGCTTAGAAGATCGTTTGGTCGAAGCCCCATGGTGGTGTCTACATGAAAAGTTTGGGGGAAAACCCGTGAAATACATTTATCCTAAGTTTTCCCAGCGCATATGTTCTCTGCTCCTCATTTATGTTCCCTACACATATCGATGGTCCTGATCGCGGCGCCTAGATCTACGGTGTACATAGCATTCCGGACCCCCCCGACCGTTCTGCTTTTAACCGGGGGGGAGGGAATCGCTGATAACATTTGCGCACATCTAGACGGCCCTGGGTTGAGCACTCAAATCAACGGTCAATATTGGATTCCAGACCCCCCCCATCTGTTTTGCCTTTAATGGAGACGGGGGGGTCTGGAATGAGTGATAAAGCGCGCACTTAGATCTACGACTCAAAAACAGGCGCGCATATCAATGGCCCTACATGGATTTCGGACCCCCCTGGATGATCTGCTTTTAACGGGTGGGGGGTCTGGAATGGTTTTCCCCCTCTGGCGAGCCCCTTGTTATACGTGGCGTCAACCTATTTTCCCCGAAGTCCCATCACCATCTGCTATCTGACAGACCCCCGTCACTTATGGACGTCACCCTCCACTTGTTCCCAAGTTCATCACATCCCATAACTGATGTCAGTCCCCTCCCCCCTTTCACTCATGGCAAGCCCCTTATTACGACTTTTAACTCCAATCCCTAGCCACCACGTCGACCGTCCATATCTTTCAACCATCGTCACCTACCATCTCAACCCCAAATGACCCATTGTCCATTTATTACTGGATAACCTATCCGTTATCCAGCTGATATGTCTCCTGCGTCCAACCGACCCCAGTTTAAATAAAACTACCATTTTTTCCCTTATTTTCGCTATTCACCCATCGTACCAGAGAAATTCATTGCTTACTCCTCCGTTACATTCTGTCATCCTCATCCACAGTCAGTCGCCCCCACTAACGTTGTGTTTATTGCAGGTACTATTGTAGAAATGGCACCAAAGTCCAAACAAGCAGAAGGAGAGGAGAATCCATTTCTCCCACCTCCTGTCGACCTGGACAAGATCCCACTGGTCGACAAAGACTGATTAATCGTAGATACCAAATACAATTTTGATTTCTCAGACCTCCAGTCATGGCTCGAGGAAGTTTTCCTGGACCAGAGTGATGAAATTGGACTCTGGGAGTCCAACTTACCCCTATACCTCTTTCCCTAGATCCACCATTTTCCCGAGTTCGTGCTTAAGTGTCAAGCCCACTATATTCCTGAACAAAGAGCTGTCATCTCCTCATCCGGAGAAATCCTTTTCCTCATCATGCCCGATTCCATAGACTAGATGATGCAAATCCCCCGAGCCGACTCTGCGTCTCCTTTCAACCTGGAAATCCTTACAGAGTTGTATCAGAAAATGAATTTTCCCCAATGATCCGGATTTATGTAGGAACACAATGAAATACAAAAATACACATAAACGCAGAGATGCAGTAGAAATAAGACTTCATTTCATTAATAACAAATGACTGAAATATGCTTACAGACAGAATGGAAATAAACTAGCTATGGCGCTGGTAGCTTATCTCTGAGAAGAGATGTGGCTGCTACTCGCATCCATGAGAAGATGATTACAATGAGGCTCTAGAGGAATTTTTACAATAGACGAGAATGCCAAAAGTCATATACATCCAAAAACCTAACCCTAGGAGATGAAGCGCCAAAAGTCATGTGGGCCCCGTTTGGGTAAGTTAGTACATCAACTTCTCAGGGTCGTAACTTTTGCATACGATCTCCGTTTTAGGCGTGTGATAGCTTGTTGGAAAGGTATCGTCGAGGAGATTCATTTTGGGGGCTCAATCATGCCTTTAGCTATCATTGAGAACCTCTATATCAAAAAACATTCATTTAGGCCCTCAAAATGGCCCCGGAAGTTAAAACCTGCTAAAAATAGTAAATTGCCAAAATTGCTAGAAAACTGATTAGTGAATAAATCTGGCTAGATTGTCTAATCCTGGTCAGATAGCCCTAGGGTAGAGTAATTTCTTAACCCAACAGTTTAATCTGCCTTAACTGTCATAGGAAACTAGGTTAGAACATAGGTTAGTGGCACTGTTGCTTCGTTTTAATAAATCCATCTTGATGTAAGTGTTGCACCATGTTTCAAATTCTTAAAAGATAGTTTGGTCAAAGTCCCTTGGTGGTGTCTACTTGAAAATTTGGGAAAAAACCCATAAAATGTATTTATCCTAAGTTTTCCCAGCGCATATGCTTGTCCGCTCCCCATTTATACTCTCTGCACGTACCGACAGTCCTGATCGTGGTGCCCAGATCTACGGTGCACAGAGCATTCCAGACCCCCCCGACCATTCTGCTTTTAGCTGGGGGGGGGTCCAGAATCGCTGATAACATTTGCGTGCATCTGGACGACACAGGGATGAGCACTTAAATCAATGATCTAGATTGGATTCCAGACCCCCTCGTCTGTTCAGCCTTTAATGGAGAGGGGGCATCCGGAATGAGCAATAAAAGGCATGCTAATATATGTGGCTAGGAAACAAGCATGTAGATCAATGGCCCTAATGGATTTTAGACCCCCCTATATGATCTGCTTTTAACCGAGGGGGNTTTAACCGAGGGGGGGGGGGTCCAGAATGGTAATCTCCCTCTGGCGGTTCCCTTATTATATGTGGCATCAGTCTATTTTCCCTGATGTCCTGTCACCATCTACTATCTGACAAACCCCCTGTCACTTATGGACGTCACCTTCCACTTGTTCCACTTGTTCCACTTTTTCCTGAGTTAGTCACATCCCATAACTACTGTCAGCCCCCTCCCCCCTTTTTCACTCATGGCAAGCCCCTTATTGCGACTTTTACCTCCAATCCCTAGCCACCACATCACTCGTTCGTATCTTACAGCCACCGTCACCTGCCATCTCACCCCCAAATGACCTGTTGTCCATTTATTACTGGATAACCTATCCGTTATCCAGCTGACCTATCTCCCATGCCCAACCGACCCCATTTTTAAATAAAACTACTATTTTTCCCCTACTTTCATTGTTCACTCATCGCACCAGAGAAACTCATCGCTTGCTCCTCCATTACATCCTGTCGTCTTCATCCAAAGTTATTCAACCCCACTAACTTTGTGTTTATTGTAGGTATTGTTGCAGAAATGGCGTCAAAGCCCAGACAAGTAGAAGTAGAAGAGAATCTGTTTCTCCCGCCTCCTGTCGACCTGGACAAGATCCCACTGGTCGAAAAAGACAGATTAATCGTAGATACCATATGCGATTTCAATTTCTCAGACCTCTAGTCATGGCTCAAGGAGGTGTTCCTGGACCAGAGTGATGAAATTGGACTCTGGGATTCCAATTTACCCCTTTATCTTTTCCCTCAAATCCACCATTTTCCCGAGTTTGCTCTCAAATGTCAACCTCACTATATTCCTGAACAAAGAACCATTATCTCCTCATCCGGAGACATCCTCTTCCTCATCACATCTGAAGCCATAGACCAGATGATGAAAATTCCTCGAGCCAACTCTACGTCCCCCTTCGACCTGGAAATCATCACCAAATTGTATCAGAAAATGACTTTTCCCCAAAGAGCTCAAATATTCGAGCTGTTCCTTCCCACCTCCGCTCAATTCCCTTCCACAAATCCCCCTTACCCATCGTCCATGTTCTCCACTAAGGGAAACCAGGTCATTTCTTCCCTTTGCACTCTGTTGGGATACTATTCCGACCAGTGGGTAGATGAGCTCATTTTGGGTTTTCTATCCATTTTTTCCACTGACAAGAAACCCACCATCCAGTTTGATTTTAGTACTTTCTTAATAGACAATATTCATGAACAATTCATGAATTTTGGCACGGAAGGCATGTTCAGATACTCATCCATACCGACATACATGTTTGTTTTCTTTCAAGAAGATAAATTTAGTTTTTCCATGCAGAAGATGGATGCAGATGGTAAACCTCAGGCAGTCACAGCATGGACCTCCTTGCTGAAGCACAACTCCATAGAGTACAACTTCAAGGCATTCATCGATCTATTTTACCACCCTGTGGTAAGCATGTTGAGTGGCAGGCCCAAGCCTCGAATAAATGACAAAATCCAGAGAATCCTGCACCTCTCGGACAACACAAAGACCGGGGATTGTTACCTGTATCAAAACCATACTGAGATCAGAGTATATGGATGCGAGTTGGTACCCTATAAGCTACCCAAGTATGTTCCAGTCAGAATCTTTGCATTAGAGTATATAATACTGATCATGAATTCAGATGATATCCATTTTGTATCTTTGAAGAAAAAGCAGCAGCTTCGAATCAAGGGGCAGATTGGCTCCTTCATCTGCAACAATCAGGGCACTGGGGAAGAAGCTGACAGGATGTTGAAAGAAATGAAGTTCTTTATGATCTTCCCATGGCACTATGATCCTTATGGGATCATCTCAGAGATGAGGGTGAAGAACAAGAACATCCCGTATGTTCATGTGCCCAAGCCTGAAATTGAAAAATTCGCCAATCAGATAGTGTGGGTGTCTGACAGCTTGGTCGAAGTGGAACAACAGGTTCCCCTGACCACTATGCCACCAATGACCATGCCACAGGTCCCTAAGGAAAAAAGGCCTCGACAGGATTTATCTTCGCCTGTCATGGAGGTATCGTCGGAAGAGTTCCAGTTGCACACTAAGAGGCCCAAGACAGTTTCAGTTCCTGGTTTGACTGGAGAAAAAGAAACCCTGCCTACTACAATGACTAAGTCTGTCATTCCACCCTTTGGTTCGAGCCTTCATAAGGAAATCACCCCAGTTGTGTCGAATAAATCCACAAACTCCCCACTGGACACTCAGCTAGGAAAGACTGGGCCCAAGTTGAGCATTTTCGAGAAGTATGAGCTAATTAAGAAAAAGAACCAGACCCTTACCAGCAGTACTTACACTCAGTTTCAGAAGTAGACTTCAACTGCATAGCATAGGTTGTTGTCTTCATTTGACATAGAAAAGGGTAGGATGCACATGGTCTTCCTCCAGGTGTAGGTACTAGACCCCAAGACGATCACGGACTACAAGAGGGCCACCTTCGAATTCCAAACAAAGGACATGCACCCAACAGATCAAATGGATCTACACAAGCAGATAGGGGAGATGGTATTTCATACATTGGTGCATGCTTCTACTTCTACAAAAAAATTACAGGCATCACTGAACAACGCTTAAACACAACTCAAGCTGGAGAAGATATCGTCCTTTGTGAAGGAAAATAGAATCAAAACTTTGGAGGAGCTGGTCCTCAAGATCGACTATGACCCTTCGAACGTCAAAGCAGCAGAGGAGATGATAAAGAAGAAGAATGCTGACATTGACTCCTTGAGGAAACAACTAAATCTCCTGCCCACAGAGGACTCGCAGGCGAAGGATATAACAGAGAAAGAAGGTGAGAAGGACGAAATGCTCAAGCTGCTCATGGAGCAGAATGCACAGCTCAAAGAAATGGAAGCTGAGATGGAGAGATTATTGAAAGAGAAGGAGCAGTTGAAGCCAATGGAAGTCATTCCATTGAGTGCCATTCTGATTTCAGGAGCAAGCACTGTATCAGTGACAACAGTCCCATCCACAACTCCATTGGCATCCCAAGAGAATACAACCTACCTGGATAAATCCATGGAAAAGATGAACCTGCAGGAGGCAGAGATCAGCAGGCTTAAAAAGGAAGTTGAGAACCTTTAGGAACTCAAAACTTCCTTCTAGACCATCCTCTCCAAGGAAAAGCAGGTAATAGAGCAGCTCAAGCAGGAGCTATAGCAGCTCCAAAAGCAAACAGTGGTAGGGAAGACTTTGACTAAGGTCAAAGAGAATGTATGGACAGACATCATAAAGTCCATAAATGAGATATGACCCATGATCCAAATCATGTTTGAGAAGAATGAGTTGATCCAGAGGAGCAAACAGGTTGTTGAAAAGATCAGAGTGGAATTGAGAGACATGCCAACACAGGCAAATGAGATCATCAAGTTCCTCAATTCTAAGACCAGGGAAGAGTTGGAAGAGTTGAAGATTGAAGACAGAACCGAGACCATCCTTGAGGTCAAAAGAGTTCTGACCAAGAGAGGACTAATTCTTCAGCTGGAAGAAAAGGTTCAGGTCATGGAACAGGGGGTACAGAGATTCTTCAGCAAGATTGGGGTTCTCCAGAAGAAAGGTATCCCTAGTCTGAAGGTTCTTAATGACAAACTGATGACACTCCCAGATTACAAAAAGAGATTGGCTAAGGTGTCCAAGGACAGTTCAAATTTTGCAGGCATACAAGGGAGCATCACTGGCAAAGCATTCCTAGATTCTCTTCAGTGGGACATCAGTATCCAACACAAGATCCGATACATATTCCTCACCAAGCCTACATTCGCCAAATATACAGAAATGGACGAAGTGTATCGAAGATTGCTCAAAGTCAACGTGCCTAGTCATCTCAGATGGGAAGAGCTCTGTGATATTCTCCATTATCAGATGAGCTATTCAGGTCCAGTCACCTGTCTAGTCAGCTGAGATCGTGCAAAGGATTCATCAACGGTCTACCCAGAAATCAGCGTGCAGTTGCACCAAGTCATCAAGCAGTTCCTAGATTTAGGAAATTTGTTAATTCAGTTAGGCTAAAAAAAGATTTAGCACATCCTGGTCATTAATGACAAGAATGTTTGTAATTTGAGTTATACATACTAAACCTTTCAAAGTATTGAAGGTTGTTGATCTTCACACCCTGATGCTATCAAACTGTAACATTTTTGAAGAGATCTGCCATTAATAAAAAGGAGGCACTTTTACAGGATTCTTGCGTGTATTCACTGGTGATGTTTATTCTCTAAGTTGAATGTTATTCTTCCTTTGTGATCATATTGTTTTTTTGAAACTAATCTTTAAAGAGTAATGAATGTTGCGGGATTTATCTTGGATACCCTGTTTCTGACTCAAAATATTTTAGTGTTTATCTTCTGGTGTTTTCAATTAAGGAATTCTTAACTGCTTCTTAGTTGAATTTATCTTTCTCATCTTTTCTTCTGTCCATCATTTAAGCTACTAAAATATCCAATGAGTATATTATCTCTCCCTATAGAAGTCTTCTTTCGTGTTTCTGGTTTATATCTCATATTTATCAAAACTCAGACCCATAGCCCAATGGATGTATAGACTGTCTCAACCAATTCACAAAACACTTTTACAACAAAAATGACTTATTTATTTACCTAGCCTAATATCTAAAATTGGAAACATAGCTAAATCATATAGAGAGATCCCTCTCTGAAGTTGGAAGGGCTAGATCCCAGCTTCAAAAGTGGTTGGATAAAGTTACCTTTGTAGATTTCTTCTGCTGTCAACCTCTAGGAAATTTACCAAGTGCTGACATTCCTGAACTAAAACCATGCCTATGGTTGACTCTACGGTAGCCAGATATAATAAGAAGTCTTTGTTATAATTAGGTGGCCATAGCAGAGGTGCAGTGGTGAGGGTGTGTTTTAATGCATCGAAAGAGTGTTGAGCGGCTTTGTCCCAGAAAAAGGAAACATCATTCTTAAGTAAACGCATAAAGCCCTTGGTGATTTCGGCATAGTTGGCGATGAAGCGTCGTAAGAAGTTCGCCTTACCTTGAAGACTTTGAAGTTGTAAGATTGTGCGTGGGGGAGGCAACTGGATTATTGCCTCCACCTTAAGAGGATCCACCATGATCCCTATCGTTGATACGATGAAACCTAACAAACATCCTGACGTGACGCAAAAGCTGCACTTGTTGGGATTTAAGCGAATCCTGAAGTAGCGACAGTGTTCGAAGATTAGTCTGAGGTGTGTAGGATGATCCTTTCGCTTGTGAGAGCGTGATGCTAAATCATCTAAATAGGCCTCGACGATATGTTTGAGGTCATGAAATGCAAAAGACATGGCCCACTGGAAAGTGGCTCCAGCATTCTTAAGGCCAAAAGGCATCTTATGATAGGCTAATGTACCCCATGGACAAATAAATGTCATTTTGTGTTGGTCTTCAGGTTTTATTTGGGTTTGATTATATCCCGAAAAACCATCCATGAATGAAAAGGCTTCACAACTGGCACATTCATCAATGATCTGGTCAATGAATGGGGTTGGAAAATTATCTTTGGGACATGCCTTGTTCAAATCATGGAAATTCATACATACACGAATCGTGCCTTGTTTGTTATTGACCGGCATGGGGTTTGACACCCATTGAGTCAAATGGATAGGGTAAATGAATCCTGCCTTGAGCAATTTCTCAACCTCAAGCTTAATGGCTGTTGCCTTCTTAGGATTGACTGGATGAAGTTTTTGTCGAATAGGCTTAACATCAGGATACATTGTGATTTCATGTTCAACTATTTTCGAATCGATACCTGGCATTTCCTCATAAGACCAGGCAAAAACATCGTGGAATTCTTTGAAAAGATCCGTCTAAATTTGAATCTCTTTGGGGGAGAAATCCACTCCAACAAAGACATTCTCCATGATGCCAGGGTTTTGGGAGATGTTGAGAGGTATAGTTGCAGTGATAGTCGCCATATTTCCCTTATCATAAATTTCATGTGTAGCTAAGAGATTAATAGGACATGGTTGATATCCTGTCATGGTGATAGTGAATTCTCCTGCCTCGATTCGGCTTAACTCTGGGAGGAAATATGATCTGTGATGAAGATCCTCCCAAGGTTTGTCCGGACTAGTCATTGCTTCGATTACGGCTTCATCAGACGACAAGACTAAGTCTAACAAATCGACGTTGGCGAGAGAACCCTGAGCCCAGATAGGCTCTAAAAGTGGATCCAACTCTTGTACGGGAGTCGGATCAGGGTTAGCTGAAGTTTTCTGGGCTAAAGAGTACGCTACTTTAGTGGCCAACAAGGGCATGGACATGCCGGAGTGCCCTGTCTCATCCATCGTGGCTGATGGGGAAGGAAGAATCCATGGATCCTCAAAGTAAGTCATGCAGAATGACGAAACGTGAAAAATCTCAGCCTTGTGGTGATTCGATATAAACTTGACATAGTCATGAGGAGGTGGGTAATCAAAGGTACCCATCAAGGATGGGCACAAACCAACTCCTACGTTAACAACACCGGCTTGAGGATTATCAATCATGGGGACCGTGGATGCCCCCAAAGCTGGGTCAAGTCTAGAGAAGGACAATTGATCGATGGTCACTATCCGGCCCTCATGTGGAAAAAACAAGACTTAGAAAACTATAGAAACCACTGCTTGCATAGCATACGTCCAACTTCAACCTAACAAGAGGTTATAGTCGAGGGGAGCATCGACTACCTCTACTTCGATGCACACGGTCTTCCCTCCTAACTGCACAGGAAAAGAAGGGATGATGCCATGTGGTCAGAAAGAATGACCGTCGAACATAGTAAGGAGAGTAGGTGATGGAGACAAAGTGGGCTGACCAATGGCCTTCCAACATGCTAATGACATAACACATGTTGAGGCACCCTCGTTGACCACCATGTAGAAGATATTGTGTGTAAAAGTTTTCGTGGGATGAGCCACTACTATCTGAAATGCGACTTGGTAAGGCAGACAAGGTTTTAAGTCGATCGTATCTAGTATGATGGTACCTAGGTTACAAGTCTCAGTAGAGCCTAAAGCAGTTAACAAGGCTTTTCTCTGAGCAGGGCAGCTTTGGAGGACCTCCAAAGTGGACATCGCACAAGGGGTTTGTGATAAATCTTCCACCACAGAGTAATTCTGGGCGGCCCTTGCGTTGGGGTTGTGAGAAGCTTTCTTAAATGCACCCTTTGGAATGTGTGTCATTGTTTTGCCCAATGTCTTCTCGATCTATAGAGGAAGAGATGGGAGTTCAGCTTCTTCACCCTTCTCAGAGGCACTTGGTTTACTATAGTCATGTGATCTAATCGTTATTAAAGCATCGACCCTAACCATATACACGTTCGCGGATGAGGAATTGTTTGGGGGAGGGCAGGTTTCTTGGTTGCCCCCTTCGACACTTGTAGAGGCTTGAGTTAAATTTTTCCCATGCTGAAAAGGATTAGTCAACATAGCTTGTTGTTGCTGTGTGACAAACTTTTGGGCCTCTGCAAGTCGAGGACATAGATGGGTCGGGTGGTCTTCCGCACACAAGTTGCACGGATACCTCACCTTCTGTTTTTTTGTGGTGCCCTCGCCAACATTATCAGTGGGTTTTTTCTCCCCCTTACCCTTCTTTCGTTGTTTTTTCTTCCCTTCAGGCTGTTGGGTGGCCTTTGGGTTAGTCTTCTGCATGGAGTGTACTTCCGATGTTTGGGTATGAGGAGCAACCAAAGCAGTAGTCTGGCTAGCCACTGAGTGTTGTATAGATAACTATTGCAATTGCTTTGTCAATTGCTCAGCAGGCTTGGTTTGTGCTGAACCAACAATACCATCGTCATGTGGTCCAACTCTCTGTCTAGTTTTATCCAGTATCGATCATGGTGCATCTGGCAGGATGTTGTATAATAAACTAGACTGAGAATAGATAAGCTCAAACTATTGAGCACTCATGATGGCATCTTCTTCGGAGAAAACTCCAG
The DNA here is from genome assembly GCA_900067695.1 of Picea abies. NCBI lineage: Eukaryota > Viridiplantae > Streptophyta > Pinopsida > Pinales > Pinaceae > Picea > Picea abies. Next base: position 12,616 of record CBVK0102448746.1, read on the forward strand.
AAGTTGCGACGTCTTTGGATAATTGTGGGACCAGAGACTTAAGGAACCACTCAAGTAGGAATGTTGGTGGTGTAAATTCTAAACTTGTACAATATCTACTGCAAACTGATATTCAGAAAAGAACAGAAAAGAT
>CBVK0102451798.1:0-12542 GCA_900067695.1 Picea abies
GGTTACTATGCTTAAGCAATAATAAATCTATTTAACCATTCTTAAACTTTCTTCAAATGATCATCAATATTATACAACAAATAGACGATATAAATAATGAGCATCAGTCACACATAATATATGCACAGAGACATATTTTCATGAGGAAACCCATAAAGGGAGAAAACCTCTTCTTCATTTTCATGAGGAAACCCATAAAGGGAGAAAACCTCTTCTTCTTCGAAATGATAGGCAGTATTTTAAGTTCTGTACATCATCTATAATTGAGCACCAACTCAATGTGAGGCTACTACCTATATTTTACAAGCTCCAACTTGTTTGAGAGCACCAACTCTCTGGTTTCTCTAGCACCCACTAGAAGGAAGCACCAACTCCCTTAATGTTCCAGCACCATGGAAGCACCAACTTCCAATTACACAGGCTCCAACCTGTATAATAGAGAACACTTGTTCTACCTTGCACCACCTTGCCCACCTGGTTTCTCTGGCTGCAACCAAATGGAATCTCCAACTCCCTGTGTTCAAGCTCCCACTTGAACCTCTAAGGAAAACAGTCCTCCCTAGCACATCCCAACAACCCTGGAATATAAATGAATGATTAAACAACCAACTACACAGATAAATCGATTCTTACCACTTCTTCTCTGTTCTGTAAATCTGGTCTTCTTCTAATTGTTCTGCAATTCTTCTCTTCCTTTGTCTGTTCTGCAATTCTGCTCTGCTTCAACTTGTTCTGCCATTCTGCTCTGCTTTAATTCTATACCTCGTCTGTTACTCTTCTCTGAGTTTTATCTCACACTACGCATATTGTCAATCTCACACTGTGCATATTGTCAGTCTCACATTGTGCATACTGTGATTTTCCCTTTCTTACAGTTTAATTCATTTTTCATCCAGAATGACCAACCACGCACAGTCTGTATCTTTTTATAGACATGCTAAAAGACATGCTTCTTTTCTAGGATATGTCTTTGCATTTGATGTGTTTGAACTGAGTTTCTTAATAGTGTTTGGAATCGAAATTTGAACTTTATTCTAAGTTTATCAAGAACCTTTTCTCGCCCCTTAAATGCAATTCTTTCTAGCAAAGGCGCAAGTGCTCTGTTTAGAGTCGGAGTTCAAGGATCTTCCAAGTTTCATTTTTGGACAGTCCATGGGTGGGGCAGTGGCTTTGAAGGATCACTTGAAGAAATCTCTTGCATGGGATGGGACTATTCTTGTTGCTCCTATGTGTAAGGTAACATTTATGGCCCACCTTCAGAAAAATCCCATTTCTTACTTTTTTACTGAATTCTAGCAAATTTGCATTATATGGTGTTATCCCCTTTCACCCGAGTTAATGGTTTTTCAATAACAATTTATTTTATCTTTGTTTCCATAAGTTTTTGTGCTTATCAGTAGTATGATTCAACTTTAAACATGACAAAACACCTTCAACTGATAGATTGCAGAGAATGTCACTCCACCCCAGAAAGTGTTACAGGTTCTGAAACTCTTAAGTCGCCTCCTTCCAAAACAAAAATTGTTTCCTTATATGGTGAGTTGGATTTTAGGGATCTCAAGAAACGAAATATGGTGAGTTCTCTGTATAATATGAACTATGGACTCTCTAATCTCATTTAATTGGTAGAGTTGTCAGTTTTGTTTGTCTTTATTTTTGAAACTAGAATGCTTGAAAATAAGTTACGCCTTAGGACTGAAATGGAGCTTCTCAAAACCACAACAGAGATAGAAAACCAATTGAAAACCATGTTTATCCCCCATTATAGCAATTTTATTGTCAACGCAATAGCCAATCAAAAATTCTCCAGAGGCAGTTTTATGAACTTAAAAGCAGTAAAGTATTTGGGTACTCTCTCTGGTGTGTAGGTTATACCATGGAAGGTGTTGTTGTCCCTTTACTAAACGAGTTCACACAAATCAACGTTACCAATTAGTCGTAGGCTAAAAGTTCTATGAAATGATGATTTTTTCTGGCTATATTTCCCTGAAATTTGGGGAGAAATTGTTGGATTAGTAAATTTGAGTAATTATTTTTGTATAATCTAAGTGCCCCTATAGTTTTTCAACTTGTTGAATCCATTTCATAAACAACAAAAAATAATGATTCATGTAAATTTATATCACCAAATTCCAACCAAAAAAACTATTTCATAATCTCTTATTGTTGAGAGCAATTTGGTTCTATCAAGATTCATCTATGGTATTGCCACCAAAAACATGACCCCCTCACCTTTATTTACAAGAGAAACAATGCAAATTGAGAACACTTCATAATGAGAGTCAAGAAATTTGAAAGATATGATATATTTTCAAAGAAAAATGTCAAACAAAATGCTAGAGGAAAGTTTGTTCAACCACTCAAAGTTATGTGAAGTATGAATTTAAGTCCAATTGTCAATGAGGAAGATGTGGCTAGACTCCATCAAAGGGATTTGATTGATAAGTTCAATATTCTTTATCTCCCAACTAAAAACCATTATAATATGAATTTAAAAGGATTAGGAAACCAAAATTGTGGGAGTTGTGGTGGTAATATCCATTGGAAGAGGATATTTTGTTCTTGTTTTTGAGATAATGTAGAGATGGAAAATATTTGAAGGACACTGTTAGTTTATGGGGATCAATGGCCTTTACTTTGACTTATGGACCTTGAATTTTTTGGATCTTATCAAGGAGTCACTCTCTAAATTTTTTGTCTAGGTTCGGTTACATTTCATCCTCTTGTATAATATCGAATGATAGAATGTTCCAAATGATGAATATACTTTAGCTACATTTATGATGGTCTCATATCATTCAAAAAAGTGAAATAACTACTTTTTTTAGAAATAAATTTTATAAAGTCTCTTTGGCTACACTGCCATGCTATGGGGGGCATATATGGCATCAAAGTCACCTAGGGTTTGCACCTAGCCTCATCCAAAACCACTGAAGGGGTTTTCAACCTAGGTCTCCACATTAATAAAAGCACAATCACCTCATTTATTACCACTAGACTATACTCCCATGGGCAAGGAATAACTACTTGCGAAAGGATTTGTGTCAAATTTGACTTGGAAAAATGGCTCCTAACATAAATAAATTTGAAGATTTCAGAGTCGAATGCATTCTAAAAAATGGACTATGAATAAGTCTCATTTCAATGTGTTTATTGTTACTAGTATGGACATTCATAATAGACTATGAAAAATTGAAAAATCATATGGCTCTTATCAACAATTGGATAATCTAGAAGCTCAACCAAAATCAATTGTAAGAGAGAGGAAAGAATCCTCATTTAAATAATAGATTTGAAGTTATAAAAAAAGATCAAAGAATATTTTCTCCATCAAATCTCTTCAAAGTCCTTTAATATTCCCTCTTTGGACCTATCCTTCCATTTGAATTCTCTCTTATAAAATACAAGGTTTGTCCCATTTGACATGATCCTCCTCCCAAAGACCTTTTGTTGACGACCTCTCCTCAATTAGACACTCAATAGACTTCTCCTTAGAAGTCTTTTGTAACTGCTAAAAATGATTTCCCAAAGGCTCTTCATGATGATTGTAATTCTATAATTACCTTCCCACTAGGTTTAAACTCCCATCCCATGAAGTTGTCGGTGGAAAAAATGAAAAAAAATGTTGCAAAAATGATTTGAGAAATCAAGAGGCCAAAAAAGAGAAGTCACTAGGAAAACAAATATAATAGAAAGCTTCACTAAAAATCCAGAGTTAGAGGGTTAAGTAACAAATATGAAGATCTTATCTTGGAATATTAGAGGCTTAGGACCAAGCATAAACGTTAGTTTTATGAAGTTGAAAATCACAAATGTAGATCCATATTTTATGTTGGATTAGGAAACTAAATTGGCTTGAGATAGTTTCTGAAGGATTAAGCGTAAGGGATGAAGAAATGCAATTTTAAAGTTGCAAAGATAATTTACCATTCTAGAACCATTATCACCATTCCAAAGTAGTGAGCTATCAAGCACAAACATTGTGTTTATTTTGATGTTTGGCTATGATTCAATTTATCCTTTTTGGCCATGGGAGAAAACTATAGCATAACTAATGTGAATATTTAACACCCATGTTTCCCCTAGTTTGTAATTAATCATAAAATAGGATTACCATGCTAAGGCAGGTGGACAATGTAAATGTATTATTGTTTGGGTTGCCAATAACTGACCGTGGGGGTGAATCCTTGAAAGTAATGGCCATGATATCACTAGAGGAAGAATTTGAAAACTATAAGAGAGGGTTCAATATATCAAATAACCCCAAATTTCCCTTGATGAGGATGATAAACCTCCTTCGGATCCCAAGGAGAGAAATCAATTAATGAAGAAATGACCAGTGGTTGAATTATCAACCACCCCCATGAATGGAAGCATGGTCTAGTTGTAGAATGTCAGATTGAAGTATCAGAGAGACCTGCAGACCCGAGCTTCCTTCTAATAGAAGGAACATGATAGGTCGAGAACCTTCCAAAAGAAGGAAAGTAAGATACACACACACGGACAACCAGAGAGGGGACACGAGACGAGAGCGCAAGCTCATAAGGGATATGTGTGGAGCTCTCTAGTGGATCATGAATAGAAGGTCGTGAGCTTGATGCTGACTGAGCATCTGATAAACCTCACCAAGTCCATAACAGAGAGAGAAATCTCTTAAAGTTCGCAGAGAACAGAACTCGAGCAGAAGCTGAAACAAAGAAAGAATCCTTGAGAACTGCGAGAGTTCCCTGGTGATATCATGTCTTGGCACGGGGGTGGACATAGTGCTAAGATTGAATGCCTCTGAGCCTATGGGCAGGTGGAAGGATGAACACCCACAGTCAGTTAGTTGGATACAACCTATAATAAATAAGTAATCGCATATCTTATGTATTTATGTGGTACTGTGAGTTAAAGTTGGATATCCTATGAATGTTGCAGGATGGTTATGTTTTCTTAATGATTTATACTGTATTCCTTCTTTTGTATATGCTTGAATGTGTAATTAGGCAAGTAGGAAATCATATGGATAGGACATGTTTTATACTCGTAAATGCTTGCATCCTGTGGTGGCTTAAGCTAGAGTCACGAACTATGTGTTCGTCAACCTTGGGCACAATTTCATGTACACATGTCGACCCACCTAATCGTTATGAGTCCCTTGGAGGATGGATTCTGTTAAGCTCCAGAGAGGTAGTGCAGATATGCACAGGCTCTCTGTGAGGTAAGCAGAGACCGAGAACCACTTAAGTTTTAGACTTGATGAATGAGCGCAAGAAGTATGCAGATGACCCTTCTAAGTGTTAAGTCCATGAGAAAGAGCGTAAAGCTCTGAAGTCCTTCATAAATGACAAATATTAGGAAGGATAGCGATATTCAAGCATCGAAAGGGAATATCCTTTTGTATGGAAGATGAACGTAAGAGATCCATTTGGGAGGATCCAAGGTCTCTCATGATTGTTAGATTTCAAGAAGGAGTGCAGGCATTAACGCCTCGACTCCTTCAGTCTTCACAAAATTCAACGAATGTTGGTAATCATCGTGAAGGGGATAGATCCTATGAAATCCAAAACCCAAAGCTGTGATGCAATCTAGACCGTAGATCCAAGGATCTATCAGGACCCACCTTGACCATCGAATCTGTGAGTTCGAAGTTCACACGACGGGAGAATCGCATGTTGGTGTGACTAAACTTCTGAAACCTGAAGTAGCGATGAAATCTGGACCATAGATCCAAGGATCTAGCGGGACCCTCATTGACCATTGGATACTAGAAGGAGAACATTTAAAGAGGTGAGTTAACCTTGGAGAATCTCAAGAGAGATAGCGTTGACCTTCATCCGAAGAAGTGTAAGGAGTGCACGGGAAGAACTTTGTGTTGAGTGTAGAGAGAGACAGAGCATAGAATACTCTGTAAGGTGGATCTCTGCAAAGTGTGCATCGAGCAAGAGAAACACCAGGAAGGAGAGAAAATTTCCTTCCCAAGGAATCCTTCGGATATGAGTTTGACGAAATCCTAGAAACGCAAGGAGTGCGTGGGAATTCAAAAATTCCCCAAGGATCAAGATTAGAAGGGATAGCACTTTTTGAAAGTGTATATGAGGTCCAAGAGATGGACTCGCAGGAGGATCAAAGGGCGAGGCCTTTAAACACTTAGAAAATCTTCTAATTCAAAAGAAATCATAAGCTTAGGAGGAGAAGTAATAATGGCTAATGGATCGAGCACTATGAAGAACCTAGATCGTCAGATCAAAGTCCAGACAATGAGGAATGAGTGTAGAGGAGATCAGATTTGGGTCGTCAGATCTGAGCGTGAGGACCAACAGTCATTGGATCCCAAGTAAAGTACACAAATCCTAAACTCTTTGAAAGTGCACAAGAGAGTGGACTTTGCGAAGTCCAGAAGTTCCGAAATCATTGGGACCATCCATCGTCAGGATTGACAGGTGGAAATAGATCTGGGAGTTCAAGGATTTGGACCTTGGAAGATTATTAAGGAGCATAGACAAATACCTGATGAGCTGGGAGCCACAACAATCCTAGCCATCCATCGAGATGGGACATGTGGTGAGAGATCAACATTTTGTTAACTCCCACATCGGGAAAGTCAAAGGAAAGAGTTGTGAAAACTTGTGAAACATCAACTCGCAATTCAATCACAGTCATTGGATCATAGAGGGTCGTGGGCCATTGATATGGCACAGAGCAGATTTTGGAAATCGGGAATTGGGAGAAACAGAGGAAGCTTCTCCCAAAAGTCTCGAAACGTGAAGTCTCGATTCGAGCGAAAATATCTGGACCATTAGATCATGGAGGATTGTGTATCGTTGATTTGATGCAGGTGAATTTCAGGAATTGGGGATCGAGAAAGTCCTGATTTGTGGGAAAGGATCTGGACCATCAGATCATGGAAGATAGTGGACCGTTGATTTGACACTATCGAAAGTTCAGAGATTGGACTTTTGGAAAAGAGGTGAGTGAACTAATTTCCAAAATCCCGAAACGGGAAGTCCCAATTTGTGAAGGGAAGATCTAGACTGTTAGAGAACGGGGAGTCTCAGACCATTGATCTGAGGTGAGTGGAGTTCAGGGATCAGAAGAGTCAGGGTTGGCTCCCATCCAAATACCCAAAATGCAAACTCACGATTTGGTCGCAGTCGTCGATCGAAGGGAGAGCGTGGACTGTAGATTGGGTCTTGGAGGGAGTTCGCATATTGGACTTCAAATAAAAGAAGTGAACTTCCCTCGGGAGATGCGAAGCACGAAGTCCTAAATTTCTTGGTTTTTGGTCCCCAGGTTATATCCCAATGTCACAATTGAAGGGGCCTAGCATGAGGAGCTAGTGCCTAGAGGATTCGTCGATTGGGAAACTGGGAATCGGGTGTATCGAGTTTGGCCATAGAAAAATGCCCATCATGTGAAGTTGTGAAGTGCCTTTTGGTTCAGAGTGTGGTCACAGCCTCAGGTCATATGGAGGAAGGAGCTAGCATGGAGAGATAACGCATGTTTCTCAAACCCTCCAAAGGGACTAGGAAAGAGCCCATGGGTTTGGAAAAACCTGCAATTGAAGAAAGGGGAACCTAGAGGGAGTGAAGGAAAATCAATTTTTTTTTATGCCCCATAGTGTGTGTGTTACAATTTGGTATCAAAGCATGGTTACAAGACTTGGCCTTCTTGGGCTCATGCACGAGGCATATGAAAATATTCTTGAAGTACTTTAAGGAAGCTTATCATTCCTTTGGGAAATGATAGTTGATCCTACAGGAGTGGGATTATGCTGAAGGACACTAATCTTTAAACGAAAATAGAAATGTGAATGGATGGAAAGGATCCGTAGCAGTAATGATTATTGCTTTGATTAAGGGTTAAATCTAGTGTAGGTGTATAACCCCTCATGAAAAGAGGAATGAGTTTGATGACCATTCCCTGAAAAAGGAGAGCATGCACAGCTCTCGGGTTTCAAGTGGACTGAGAACCAAACTTTTTTTCTAGGTACATGAATTTTTGGATAGGGTTTTTCTAATGAAGCTAATAAACAGAGTGGTAGAATTATAGAGTGATTGAGTGAGAAATCACAACATCCTCCCTTTCTTGGTGGATAGGAAAACTAATCTGCTAGAGTTCTTGTGGGAGGAGGAGAATGGCCTCTATCCCTGACTGTGATGAATAGAAGGAAAAAAAACTCTAGATGTAATGGTCAAGACCGATCTTAACCTAAAGATACTCTGAATTTCTGAACTAGGATACTTGGTAAGTAGTCCAAATGGTATTAGACATTATTGTTAAAGCTAAGATAAAATGGTTGACTAAATGTTGATCCTGAATGTGGTAAAGGGAGTGTTGGGGCACTTCTATAATCCCAATGGGTTAGATTGACATCCAGTGGTGGATGGTAGCTATATAGTTATAATTGGAAGCTAGTTTGGTTGACTCTATTACCTTGGGCATGCTTATAATTGCCCATAATGTATTTATAAGTTGGGTAATGTTCCAAGGAGGTTGAGGCAAGAATGTTTTCTTGCCAACTTCTACAGTATAAAAAGGAAAGTGACCCTGGTTGGTTATTGCCATGAGAGAAGGAAACATCAATATGAGATATGACTATGAGATCAGTCCTGTAAGTGACTGAAATATCAAACTAAAAGAGAGTAATGATGAAACTAAACTATCAAGTGAATGCAATAGGTAAAAAGGTGCAAGAGATGCACCTACATATACACAAATGTATATACATGATCATAAGGATGATTAGAATATCCTTGGGAAAAGGATATAGAAGCCTGATATGTCCATGTGTGTGAATGACATGGAAAAGGCACAAGTAATAAGATAGCATGATGAATACTTAGTTGTGTTTAATTGTGCTTGAGTGCATGATTTTAATGCATTGTGGAGCTTCTTAATATGAAGCCTGATATTAATAACAGTTAGGTATGAATGATATTAAACGTACAAGTGATGCACATGTATGATGTAAGAGTATAGTTATAGGCATGATATGGTTGTCCTGATGAGTGAAATATAAAGCAAGTATTTCTCTTATCTAGATTAAATGAATACTATGGATGCATAGCTAACTCCATTCTGGGGAGTCATGAAAGTTTTGTTCCAAATAATAGCCTGAGGGGAATGTATTCCATTTCCTCAGGAAATACTAATATAATTAGATGAAAGGGTAAATGAGCAAAGATGCTCTGTTGTCATAATAAGAGGCAAATGATTATGCCTTTGAGAATCACATGAGAAGGATTTTGAATGATACTAAGTTGATTCATCTTAAAATTAAAGACGCATGTGGTTGCGAGATATACCTATGACAGCTACATCCAGGCTTAGGATTATGAATATGATTAAGCACATCATGGATGTAAGTTAACAAAACAAAAATATGTATGAACACATAATTGGGTACATGACAAAGATGCATGTTTATATTCCTTAAGGAATATTTGGTAAACGACTAAAGCTAACTCAAGGTTGAGTCCATCATAGATAGTGATGGACATGCAATGAGGAAGTTGCATGCTGAAGAAGTTCCCTGTGAAGAAACTGTGTAAGGAATCTATCAAAAGAACATAGTCACAACCCTAATGACTATTGAATGTTGGGAAATGGGATGCAAAGCCTACCTATATAAGAATCCTGGATTACATCCTTAAAATAAAATGTGTAGGTGGACGACTAACAACTGAATGTTAACACTTTGAGAACCGAATAATAATGTGCAGGATGCACAGGTTCATGACCCACTATGAACAAAAATCTTGCTACTAAGCATGTTGTTGTATCCAAAAGAGTTAGAGTGAGGCCTAACCAAGGCTGCTCAAGGGAAAGAGCAGGGAGATCCCAACCTGGAATAAATTTCAAAAAGCCAAGAAGTGGAAAAAAGGGGAGAGCCCCTAACTCCTTTCTTTTTGTGATTATGTTTCCTCTAGAATGAGAAAGTTGATTTACTAATAAAAGTAAATGGCTTGGAACCATAGTGATGATGATTGTATTACTACAAAAACAGTTGAGGATTGTCTGTATTGCATTCATGGAAACCCTTGGAGATAATGTGATGAAGTGCATAAAGATATGCTAGGAATTTTGAAGAAGTCTTATGTATTCAAATGTTATGATACATGCATTTTAATTGATATTACAACTAATGATGCACGTTGTGTGTAGAAAGGAATTGGAACTTTTGAGGAAGAAAATTACCAATGATGGGAAATCTCAAGAAGAGGATGACCATGGAGAGGCTACGGTCAAAAGATTGTTGACAAGACTGTAAGAATCCCCCCTAAAGCACTGTTGATGAGGTAAAAATCAGAAATAGGGTGCTAGCAGCCAAGAAAAGGCATACAAAAGTCCATGCTTATGTGGCTCAAGGTATGAAAATATTTGGGTGAGAATTCCTTCTAAAATGTTTTATTGTCTCATGTTATGAATGAAATTTTGAAAGGGCAAGTTGTATGCCATGGATACCCAAGTAATGTATGACTCGGGAAGGAGGAACTTCCAATGTTTTACTTACATTATGTAAGCGTTGAAGGAAAACAAATTGGGTGGCCATAAGTGTTGGCACCCTGGTTACTAATGAAGGAAGAATTCTTAAAGGCATTCATGTGAAACTTTTGAGTTTCATGCGTATTGATTTGGGATCGTGATCGGCCTGTAGCAGGAAACATGGTCCTGCTGTAAGAGTGAATGAAAATGAATAAGCCATGTGGTGAAGAGGTTGGTTAAATTCCAACACACCATGGCCAAGTACCTATCAGAAAGTGTGACAAACTTGAAATCAATGCAAGAGTGCATTGGGTATGAATGTGGCCGTGAATACTGGCACATTTGTTAAATCCTTTAAAATGTTGAATTACGTTTTGAAAGGTTTGGTATGTTGAAATGAGGCATAGGAAAGGAATAGGATTCCATTTTCATGTTTATATAGATGTGATGAACTATTAGTATGCATGGTTTTGAATATATATATATGCTGAGCCAAACTGCAAGGAATGGTATTTTCCTTTTTGAGAAAGTGAATTTGAGTGATAGTGTGCACAAATCTGAAATTGTTTGTGACAACGTTATAAAGGTATAACAAAATATATGTGCATGGGAAACTCACAATTTGTTTGGCTGATTGGAGTTGAAAGTACATGAAGTAAAGGGGTATTGGATATGGCAGCGTTGTAAACCCATAAGGAAGACCAATTACCTGCTGAGACAAACCGCTATGCGAAGGAAAGTCCCATAACTATGAATCTGGTCCCTGTGCGGAACAAATATGAAAACAAAATGTGGAATTTGGAAATCTGTGGTGAATCTGGTTCCTGTGCGGAACAAATATGAAAACAAAATGTGGAATTTGGAAATCTGTGGGTGACAAATTTACAAGAAAATTTTGAATTTAAAATTTGTAATGATGTCTCATGAATTTATGTATACCTGTGATACAGGTGAGAAGGAGAGTAACCTTCATCCCTATCTATTATGATGCTGAAAGAAGGAGAGTAACCTTCATCCCTATATATTAATGTGTCGAGAGAAGGAGAGTAACCTTCGTCCCTAACTTTCGTTGAGATAGAAGAAAATATCTATCTAGAAAGGACATATGATGAAAAATTGCTACTGTTGAGCCATGAGAACCTCGTGGTAAGCCATGATCGCCTAGAATATATTGTGTTGAGATAACACAAGCCGGAGGGATGCCTCGACATAGCAAGTGTGAGGGACACCTCAACTGTAATGCTCGATAAAGTCTCTGGAATTATTCCTATGTGAGAAAACCTTGGCAAGGCAAGATGGATCACTCGAGGGACTGTATAGAAGTGAAGGGGATGCCTAAGCCTGGGCTTGGAGGGTGAGTGACCGCAAGGAAGAGGAGACCATGATATTTCTTGTAAATTCTTGTAAACTATTGGGATCATGCACACGATGGGTAGTTCTTCCTGTGCGAGAAAACCTTGGCAAAGAAAGATGGATCACCTGAGGGACTGTATAGCAGTGAAGGGGGTGCCTAATATTGGGCCTGGAGGGTGAGTGACTGCAAGAAATAGGAGACCTTGATAGTTCTTGTAAACTAATGGGATCATACACAGAATGGGTATGTCAAGGAAAAATAGTGAGCCTGGATAACAAGACAACTATGTGGATACAAATCCACAAATTGCACTGATAATTATTGTGCTAAGATTAGAAAATTGTTCCTAGAAATTTTTATACAATGTTATCACATGAGACTATGATTAATGTCCTTGTTGTCCAAGAATTAATGAAAGAAAGTGATAAAGATTAAAGGTCTGAAAAAGGACCCGACCGAGAAATAAGGATCAAGATTTCTGAAACAGCTAAATGAGAAAGGAATGGCGGGTATTTTTTAGAAAGAACACCAAGGACGATGTTCCTTTAAGGGGGAGGGAATTGTAACACCCATGTTTCCCCCAGTTTGTAATTAATCATAAAATAGGATTACCATGCTAAGGCATGTGGACAATGTAAATGTATTATTGTTTGGGTTTCCAATAACTAACTGTGGGGGTGAAGCCTTGAAAGTAATGGCCATGATATCACTAGAGGAA
>CBVK0102451810.1:0-17687 GCA_900067695.1 Picea abies
ACCAATATATTTTGACTACCTTAAATTTTGAATGTTGTTCAAATCCTAAGTTAATTGGATCTCAAACCTTTAGCTTTAAAACTTGAACTCTAGTTAGGATAATTTAACTATACACTCTTAAAATTCACCTAATTTTTTCTTATTAAATAAATTTAGACTTTGCCAAAAAAAATTATTCATTATATTAATGGAATTTCATTACTTGTTGGAGCTATTAAAATTAACCCAGTCTACTAGTTTTAATCATATAACCCTCTTAACTAAAAATACTAGATGATTCTTGCTAAATTTCATGTTGCACATGTAATTTAGGACACTCTTGACTAGTTTTAATCATATAACCCTCTTAACTAAAAATACTAGATGATCCTTGCTAAATTTCATGTTGCACATGTAATTTAGGACACTCTTGAACAAATTGGATCTTTAAAAATTAATGTTAATTGCACTAGGTTCTTGGTTCTAAGCTTGTTGTGGCTTAATTAATCTATAATTAAAAGATTTTGTCAATGTTTGGCACTTTATGAAACTTCTCTGTAGAAGAGGATCTTCATCTACATGCCTATTATCACAAAACAATGAAATAAATAATATTTTATAAGTTTCATTATATGAACCACTAGATATACTTGTTAAAGATTTTACTTAGATGTGCACATATCTACTTAATCCAACTACTAGTTGAAGCTCTTAAAATTAACCTATTTTACTTGTTTTAATCATATTATCATCATAACTAAGCATATTGAATCCCACTTGGATCATCGAAGCCCTCAAGCCCTCTTCTTTTTAAATCAGTCATCATTCTACACAATAACTAAATAAGAGTTGGGGATTGAGAGGCAGCACTATATGTAACATAGCAATACCAACTAACAAGGAAATGACATTGGAGGGTCACTAATGGAAAGGGTTAACCAAAAAAAGAAAATGACAAAAAAATCTGAGGAACACATCAATCTAGTTGTTGAAATATTAATCATGAAACAAGTCCACCCCTAACCTATGTAACGCTCAAGACCAAAGGAAACATTAATATAACCTAGTCTACTTGTTTTAATCATATTATTATAATAACTAAGCATATTGAATCCAACTTGGATCATCATGCCCTCAAACACTCTTCTTTTTAAATCAATGCTCATTCTATACAATAACTAAATAAAAGTTGGCGATTGAGAGGAAACACTGTGTAATGTAATAATAGGAACCAATATGTAATGTAACAATAGGAACCAACAAGGAAATGATATTGGAGAAGGGTTATGGTCTAGATCCTTGTTTCCTTCATTTATTGTCCAACTCTATGAAATAAAACTTAATGCTAAGAATTAACAAACAAAAAAATAATGATTAAAAAAATCTGAAGAATTCACCTATCTAATTATCAAAATATTAATCATAAAATAAATCCAACCTATATAGTGCTCAAAACCCTAAAAAACATTAATATAATCTAATCCCTAATCCCTTATAATCTACTCGTCAAAACACTTAATCTCAAAACAAATCACTCCTCTCAACCTAAAAAAACTGTAAAAATCTCAACATTACTGCAATACTCTATACTCCATACTCCAGTCCCTGTTAATCCCCTATCAATCTTAAATGTGGTTTGAAAACTAAATTTTGCAAACCCCAAATCCCTTTCCTTCGAGTGAATAATGTTCCTAATTCCCTTGGGAGTGCAAATAAAAAAAATTATATATTGCCCTTGAGTCGATTATGTAGGGTCCCAAATCTCCTTGATTCCACTCAATAATGTCCCTAGGGTCGTGAAAACTTGCATTTGGCCTATGATGACATAAGAAATTATGAACGACTACGCTACAATTGCCTGTGTAATTCGCCAAAATTGCCTCTGTAATTTTAGCTTTTCTGAAATCATGCACTTTTCAACGAGTACTAAAATCTCTAGTAAATGGTCAATGATTTAAGAGGCACTGCCAATTTTAAAACGTGTCTTTATAAGACCAATAGTACTACTTTTCATTCTCCAAAATCCGCTCTGACATTGTACATTAAAGATCTCAACCGCTACAAAGAGACTTGGAATGTGGCCACCTTGCAAAAGACACTGGTTTGATTACGGAAATATGTCACACACAAAACAAAACTTGTAAATAAAGAAGTATAAAATAATTCGCGTTTATATCACATTTATGCATCAAATCAAACTGTCCCTTCTTGCATGATAAAAAGTTATTCTTCTCTGCCATAAATGCAGAAAGATGCTTTGCGTGGCACCTTAATCATTTGAAGACTGCACATACTTCATCATAATAGTTTAGTGAAAGATGTTGTCTTTCTCACAGTTATATCTAGTCTTACGGTACCGTGAGGGGAAGTACCTAGGCAATATCGTATAAAAGAATGATATCAAATTATAAAGGTTCAATGTTTCTCCATTGACATAGAATATAATCATTGAATACTCATTATCGACAACTATATGTATGGGATGTCATCCATATGGACCAATTACGAGGACAACTATATGTATGGGATGCTATCCATATAGACTAGTTATGGTGTCAGTGGACGTCGTCATCATGTTTTTAATTTGAGTTTTTTTAAATGATGTCTAAGCACCTTCGAGTGATGTATTGAATGAGTAAATTTGAGTTTTTTTTAATGATGTCTAAGCACCTTCGAGTGATGTATTGAATGAGTGACAGGGTGCTTAGATACTATTGAATTTTATTGTCAATCTTCCTACAAACCAGAAAATAAAAATGGCTTTATCAATCTACCTACAAACCCAAGAACCCCAAAAAAATGGCTTTATCAATCTACCCACAAACCCAAGAGCCATAAAAAAAAAAACGGCTTTATCAATCTACCTATAAACCCAAATCCTGATAAGTGGAAATTTATAAACAAAAATTTAATTGAACTCAAAAAACAAGATGCACTATAAAACCCGGATAGAAAAGATAGTTATATATATATATATATATTTATACAAAAATGTCACGAACTAAAATAATAATTAAAAAAAAAAATATCTAATAAAATAATAATAAAAAAAATTATTATTAATTCTACAAAATGGTTTTTTTAGTCAGAATTCAACGATATAAATTTACACGAATTACTATTTTTTGTTATTCAGGATCCATTTCTGAATACATAAATAGATTCAGAAGGCTGAAAAACTCCCAGGACACTCAGATTTTACAGAAATAATAACTTAAATCTACGAATCCAACAATTTCTCCCCAAATTTCAAGCAAATATCCCCAAAAAAATCTTCATTTCATAAAATCTTTATCCATAAAATCTTTAGCCTACAACTTAATTATATATAACATATATATAATAAACATATATATAATTAACATATATACATCTAAACTAAGTTTGTACCATCTAACTTGGCTCTCTCCTACTTGAGAATCGAATTTCCAAGTGAGTGATGTATCGAGGAATATCAATCTTGCTCTGGCCAATACAACAAAAGGTGTTTTCTCTTTTAAAAAATTATGGATAGAATTTATATTCGTTAACAATTCTGTTTATAAAATCAATATTCATTTCCATCACGAAAGGCTCACAAATCACTGAATCTTCTCCATAAAAGTAAAACATCAATCAGCCAGCAATTCTCAACGATATAATCAAGGTGCTTAACTCTCATAAACATGCCAGCAATTATCAACGATATAATCAAGGTACTTAACTCTCATAAACATGCATAAATGGTATCTAATTATTATATTATCTGCACGCCATAACTCTTAACTCTCTCATCAGATATCTAATTATACTTAACTCTCATAAACATGCATAAATGGTATCTAATTATCATATTATCTGCACGCCATAACTCTTAACTGACTCTTAACTCTCTCATCAGGTATCTAATTATCATATTATCTGTATGCCATAACTCTAAACTACCTCGTCAGTTACAGGCCATTTGTATGCACTTAAAAACACGTAACAGAAAAATACACAGAAGTACAATATTCAACATACAATCGCCAGTATATTAAGAGCTCTATTAGTTGCACTGTAAAGCAAGTACAGTAACTTCATCACCTATTTGAATGTCTGTGATAATGCCCTTGTCATGACCAACGAGTGATGAGTTCAAAGGATTAGATTTAAAGACAAAGTAACAGTAATAATAACAATAAGCAATAAGCTTTAGCAGCAACTTTCTGCAACAAAATGAGCTCAACAAACTTGAGCTCAACAAACTTCTTGATATCAGCTGCTATACAAAATGAGCAATTAAACATTGGGTATAATTCTGCTGGTAAATCTTCTGATCTCAAACTATAACAAAACCCTCGTCAGAGATTGAAGACCATCATCCCCCACGGAAAATTTAGTGCTGCTTACGTGTTCGGCGGTTATTCATCATCGTCCTATGAACCAGAGAAGGGCAAGTCAGTAAACATTTTCAGTTAGTGAAAATGGGAAAATAATAACTTGGCCAGAGTTACATCTACCACAAGATGTAAAAGATAAAATGAAAATACCTCCCCACTTTCATCGTCCTCGTCATCTTCATTGAGCTCAGACTTTGATTTTTCAGATTCCTCGGGTGTGGCACTTTGGACACCCACTTCCTGTTCCAAATTTATGAAAACACTTTTAAGGGAAGAACGGAATGCACGATCGACTAATGAATCTAACTTTTCGAATCTAACTTTGTTCAAAGATAAAAGGCTTACCTGTTTCTTCTTGTATGCTGTCATGGTTACATCATATTCAGCTCGCTTCTGTGCAGCTTTAGCAAGGTATGGAGCCTTTTCCTGCAACAAACACCGTGCAAAGTCATGAAAGACTTAAAACAAAAGCTAATATGTTACTAAAGCCAAAGGCTTATTGGAAAAGCGAGAAGCACATACAGCTTCGCTCATTTCTTTCCATTTGTCACCACAAGCTTTACCAACCTGCGAAAGAAAAATTGTTGATCCTTGATTAGAGCCCTACAGGAACCTCAAATGTGCAGGCTGGACAAATTAGAACATCTATGGGGCAAATATTTTCTAAAGATATAAGAGAAGTGAGACATTACTGCTGTAACTCCTTTGACATCGGGATGCTTTTGTTTGAATGTTTTACGGAACTCCTCCCTGAACAACCAAACTTTCTCAATACCTATCTCATAGGGCTATCAGACAAAGTAACCACGATAATAATATCTGAACAATAAAGCAAACTGCATGATAGGGGTTAAAGGAATTGCATACAGATATACAAAAAAAGCAGTTGGTGGCCTCTTAGGTTGGTTTGGATCCTTTACTGCTTTGGGTTTGGCCTGCCTCTTGTTTGGCTTCTCTTTGGCACTGAGAAGCTTCTTCCTGAAAATTCCAAAGAATTGAACAGAAAAAATACTCATTACACAAACAGAAAACAGAAAAGATCATTTTTATCTTTGGCATTATATTTCACATACTTGGCTTCAGCATTTTTATTCTTAGTGTCCTTTGATGCAGTCCTCTTAGCCTTTGCATCCTTCATCGTTCTGGTTATAAAGTAAAACAACACCCACAAAAGTGATAGGTCATAATTTAACAAATGGAGGTTAGACTAAGAAACTAATTTTTGAAGCAAAATATGAAGGAGAAGACCAACAAAATATAGAAGAAATAGCAACACCGTACACCCAAGAGTCACCAAAAACAAACACTTGTTGAGGAAGAATTACTACTATGCTAGCCTCTAGGTCAAGCAGGAGCAATAGCAGTAGTATGCAATTCTCTACCAGTCATACAAGGGCACTAGTTATTTTTCCCTTCAAATTGTAAGCAGAATTACAGATCAAATCCAAACAAAAGGAATATCTGTCATATGTTTGAACTAAAGGTCGTTTGTAGTATATTTTACGGAGCATAGTTATAATGACAAGGAGCCTTCAAATAAATACCCTGCCTATGAAATTTAAATCCAGCCGATGGCTCATTAGTAGACCAAACTACTATTAAGAAATATCAAGTAACATCCTGTAGCAAGTAGCCTTATAATTTGATTCATGCCTTTGTTTCAGAAAGAAAGAAGAAAATAATTATATTAATGTCTATACCTGATCAAAATAGGTTAATTGGACTGTCAAGTACAGTCAGGTTAAGATAGTAAAAAAGGTGCACCTAATGCATCTCCAATGAAATCCAATAAACTAAAATACAGTGACGGTCACCCAAGCATGGGAGAACATGTCAAACCAGCTAAAAGAGTACAACCCAAATGAAATCCAATGTAAGAAACTATGTGTGGTTCCTGCTAACCATCACAAAGTAGTATCAGAAATATCAGCCGAACTGTCAATCTGCAGTACGTCCCCAAGGCATACTCTAATAATGTCAACTAAAGATGTCCATAGCCGATCATTCTGTTGAGTAACTTTGCACAGGTAAATAAACAAAGATAGCTGTTGAAAGGGCTTTACACTGCGATTCACTAAAAAATTCAGGTTTGGGAAGTTCAAAGTTCTGTTAGGTAAACATTTTAGCAAATAGGGCTACATATGCCATAACACTCCGCAACAAAGAGAGTTATGTCATATTAAGTCCCAGAGTCGATATGTTTCGGAAGGATGTAGATTCCTAGCCCCTGGGGAAACATGCTCATCTGTTAGCCTTGCTAAGAGGTGTTGTAACTCAGAAGCATATTATATTAGTTACATTTTTCCAACAAAACAGAAACCTAAATATCGAATGCTACTTTAAGATAGTCATTTTCAAATATATTGGCTGTAACTACTAACAACCAGTGCTAAGTGGCCAGACATCTATGATCTGTGAACTGCATCGAAACTTCTTTCATCATTAAGATTTTACAGTAATATGTAAGATGTTGCATTTCCCTCACTATTTAACTAAGCAAAAAAATTTACTCTTATAACTCAAGCCGCAACTTTTTAACTACTTCCAAACTCGACTGCTGACAAAATATGAAGCCTAAGAGAAAATGAATAAAAATTGCGTTGAAGAAGCTCAAAAAACTTCGTGCCTGAAGATCTCACACTTTACCTGAGATGCTAATGCTCAAGCGTATCTAGAAAAAAATGACATTTTCCGTCAATCCATAGCACAATTAAAATCAATCTGATCAACAAAAGAATTCCAGAAGAGAACAAGTGCTTTGCACAGAAAAAGCAGTTAACATAATCAAGATTTTCCAGAAAATCGGTTACTATTTAGTGAATTCAAGGTTCGAGAATCGCGCAGACAGTTAAAGTACGAAACAAGCCTTCAAACAGAGTAGTACTTCAAGGAAACAAACTAAGCTTTACACAAAATAAAGTTCAGTTAAGCAAATATCCAAATTTACAAAAACAGAGTATCAAACAGAGCAGAAACAAAACTTCACCGTCAAACGTTGCTCTTGTTACGTCAAATTTCCGAAAATTTAAATGCAGACACACAAAACATGCGAAAGATTACAGAGCACGAAAAGAGGGCTAATGAAACCCTAGCGCATCGGAAAAACTGAAAAGGGAACAAATCTAGAAAAACTTCTAAAGACCGAGAGATACAGAGCGCATTCCGCGACCAAAGGTAAACAAAAACGGCAGAGCCTTGTGAAGATGGAGAGAATGTTGAAGAACTACGTACCTGGAAATTGGATGCAAACCAACTTTGCTCCTCCCCCTCCTGTGTCTGCTTCTCCTTAAAAAAAATCTGTGTGCAGTGAAAGAAAATCCCACCACTATTTTGTGCGATGATATGAAAGAACAGCAAACATTACACGACACAACGCAAGGAACACACGAGACGAGGGAAGCGAAGAGGAGCGGCGGAAGAATCTGTGTGCAGTGAAAGAAAATCCCACCACTATTTTGTGCGATGATATGAAAGAACAGCAAACATTACACGACACAACGCAAGGAACACACGAGACGAGGGAAGCGAAGAGGAGCGGCGGAAGTAGAAATGAACAAGATGGATGACCGGCAAGGAATGTGAAGAGAGGAGGGTTTGCAAGACTAACCTCTCAACAAGCTTCTACAGAGATACCGCGTGCCTATCCGGTTCATGCCGGTCACCAAAGAGAAAAGTCCCTTTTATATGTTTACACGGGGAAATCTACACCCTCCACGAATGGAGGGGCTTTTGTGGTTGTATTAGGATAAGCTCTCGTGGTGGGGTGGTGGCCATATTTCTATTTAGGGTCTTTGACTATTATAGTTCAAATTCTTTAGATCGCCAAGTTAGATATTCAATTTTTCATTTTCAAAGGATAAAAGTCTTAACTTTAAAGGGTATTGAGGATTATAATGTGGATTTAGAAGTTCTTACGGTTATCGTTTAGATGAAAGAAGAGAAAACATTTATTTTTAAATTTTTTTTTATTAATGTTGGATTAGTGTTAAATGGTAGTGGAGATAATACTTTTTTATTTTTGTTTTTGTTTTTTTTTTTACGGGGAAAATGGAGATAATAATGTTAACTTGGACTATCTATATTTATAGAGCTGTGACTTAATGGTTGGGATAGGGTATTATCATACAAATATCTTAAGTTATATTTATAAAGGTGTGACTTAATGGTTGGGATAGGGTATTATCATATAAATATATTTGGTTCAAATTGGATGTAGAACCCATTGTATGTTAAATAAAAGGTGTTTGTCCTCTCAATGTTGGTTCATTTCATCATCAAAAGACTTAACACATGTTTGATAAACCAAATTGGTTTATGTGGATGTTAATATAAACTTTTGATAAATCAAATTGGTTTATATAGATGTCAATAGAAACTTTATATATAAATCAATTTGGTTTATCAAACATGTGTTAATTATATATAAAGTTTCCATTAACATCCACATAAACCAATTTGGTTTATCAAACATGTGTTAAGTTTTTTTATGATGAAAGGAACCAACATTGAGAGGACAAACACCTTTTATTTAACATAGAATGGGCTCTACATCGAACTTAGCAGGGAAATCCCCAAACACTTCCCCACATTTCACATATGGCACCTAATGTAAACTTAGATGTTGATTATGACCCCTTATCCAGCTTAATGAGTTGCACAACAAAGGCATCCAACTTGGGGGATCAACCATGAGACTTCATACATGAAACTCAAAGTATTTAACCACTCAAGCTAGTCTATAGGACTACTTTATATATATATATAAGGTCACGACCAAGCCATAGACCAAATTGGTGTATGAGACCCCCTTGTTTGGGGGACTAGGGACCCCCTCCGCACAATGATTTGACTGCTAACATCTATGGAGGTGTACATACCGTACCCCCCCTCTAGTTTTGAGCATGTAACCTCCTAGGAGGAAACACATGTTCTTAACCATTAGGACACACACATACATAATTTTGTTAATTTGGTGTAACGCGAGTTGTTACCATACCCATTTGGGTTCAAATTGCACTTTGTGGCATGTTGCTCTTAGTGAGGTGATTGTTGATGATATTATTTATCTATATGATCTATTCATGAGTTGTTGGCCCTAAAGAATTTATGGTTTACCTTGGGTATCATCCTCGAGATGAAGAGAAGTGCTTAGAAAGTTTCCCTTGAGATATGTTACTTGGAAAAAAAATATATATATATATATATATATGTTAAAAATTTTAATGTCAATACACCTTCACTAATAGTCAAATATCATGAGTGTGATTGGTTTCGATGGGCCCCGTTTTGTAAGACAACCCAGGTTCAAAACTTGACTCCTTGAGAGGAGACACCTAAAATCCAACCATGCTAAGGGTTGGTGTGGCCAAGATTGGGTGTCATCCTTGGATGATTTTAACGGCTTATTGACCTCTAAGTCGTGATTTTTTAGACCACAAGCTAATCTCGCAAGTCATGGACAAACTAACAAACAAACAAAAAACAACTTTATTAATATGATTGACAATATTTATCCTCACACCTTCATTATATCAACTTAATAAATCTAAATTAAACATTTCAAAATTTACAAATAACTTAACTCAATTACTTTACAATACTGGAAGAATACCAGTTTTCTTCTCATTCATCAAAATGAAACTCATACAAATCGCTGAAATACACTTTTTTTTTTTTAATTTAATTAATATTTCAACAACCAATTTGATAAAGAGCTTGGTTGTTTTTACTTATTTGAATGAATTGATGCACATGCCTCATTTTCAACTTCCTTTTGAAAGATCATGGTAAAGAAATTATTTGAATGAATTGATGCACATGCCTCATTTTCAACTTCCTATTGAAAGATCATGGTAAAGAAACTAGTGGTAAAGGAGTCGACCTCTTAACCATCAATGTATTTGTGTGTACACCACACAAAGAAATTATTTGAATGAATTGATGCACATGCCTCATTTTCAACTTCCTATTGAAAGATCATGGTAAAGAAACTAGTGGTAAAGGAGTCGACCTCTTAACCATCAATGTATTTGTGTGTACACCACACACTTCAATGACAAGGGGAAGATCATTTCCAAAAATTGTGGGATCAAGAACCTCATATGTTAGTTCAATTTGTATTAATTTATCATCACATCTTTTTACTAAGTGTTGGATTTTTTATTTTTTTATTTGAATAATATTTTTCCTTTTAAACAAGAAGTCGCCACATGCCGTGAAGTAAACAAAACAAAAAGCAATATATTCATACCGTGAAGTACACAAAACAAAAAGCAATATATTCATAGTAAAAAAGCTTTGAATTTTTTATATTTGATATGGATGTAGATGAATATATAAATACTTAATAATAGAGAGAGGAAATGTCATTCTCACTTCTATAGATATTTTAGAAGCTATTTCCATTATAAAAACTCAAATTTAAATTATTTTTATTTTTATAGATATTTTACAAGTTATTTCCAATATAAAAACTCAAATTTAAATTCTATAAAAACTCACTCAAATTTAAATTATTTCGGTGGAAAAAATAATGATAAAAATATATTAAGTTATTTTTCAACTTTGTGGAAGGTTCTATATATAAATTTTTAATTAATTAACTATAATGTTTATAAATATACACAAAAATATGTTTATTCTTAACTATATGTTTAGATATTTTTAGATTAAAATTGGGTAATTTATATTAATAAGAAGTTGTAGTTAAGCTAAATAATGTCATCACATCATATTGTATGTCTTTCAAATAAGATAAACAATTCCAAATCAAAATACAAAGTTTACATATGTTTGTTGGTAAAATTCTTCAATATTAACTTGTATGGTAGATTCTATATAAATGATACCTAATATGCTAATAATTGAAAATAATAATAATTTAACTTAAAATATGGTGGTTTGTGGCCTTTTCTAGATCCATGTTGGTTGGCACAAATTCTTGTTCCTCAATCTTCATATCCTCAATGAGTTGATGCACCATGTCCTCTTCCTTTGGTTCTCCATGACCTGAATGTATAGACGACATCTAATTGGATGCCCCAGATTGAGCATATTTACACTAATTGACTACCAAGTTCCTTCTCATGTCACATTCAACTTCAAGGATGGCAATTTGATGCCTTAACTGAACCAGTGTACCCATGATAGAAGCAATTTGGGAGATTAGTTGTTGTTCATTATCATGTACTTTAGTTGTAACAATAAATATAGAGGTCCAATTACTTTTAATCATTTCTTCATGAGAACATAAAATTCCCTTGACCTCTTGCAATTCTCTAAAATCCATGTATGTTATTCCAAAGATAGAGAGCCACTCTAAAATGAAGAACTAAGACCAAACAAGCCAACAGACCCATAGAGCCAATCCCAAGCTAACCTCAATCAAACCAACAAAGAACACATGCGTACATATCTAGAGACCACGACACACAAACTGAAGAGAAGATTCTAAATTTTGATTGAAGAACTTGAAATTTCTAGACAGAGTAACAACATTTCTAGAGAGACATCCCCCCCACAAATACAAAATATCTTTCCTTAATTGAACCAAACGAAGAAAACCATAACACATTAAATACAAGGTCTCTGGAAGTTGTGTCTTCACAAAGCCGGAAACACTCAAAACAAACAGTCTTGCTAAAGAACAAATAGACCTCAAATTCACCAACCTAAAGAAGGAAACCAACTTGAAAATAGAAGCTAATATTTCTTGGCATCGATTGGCGAAGAGAGGAGGCTTCCCACAGACCTTCTTGCACCTCACGTAGCGACTTGCCATAATCCCACCTCACTTGGGATATAAAACCACCCAGTGTTCAAATTCCCCATTCACCGTGAGCATGAGCATATGTGAGGGAAACTCAAGTCTCATCATGTTTATTGCATTGCTTTGATAATGGGGTTGGTGTATGATTGATGATGGCTTATTAAATTAGTGGTACTTATCAATAAGTGCATGGGGATCGATTAAGGTATAGTTTGAGAGATTAATGAACCATTAACCCTTAGCACCCCCATTTTTAATTGAATAGCATCATTTGCAAGAGAGTCTGCCTCATGATTATTCTCCCTTAGGACTTGGAAGAAGGATAATTTTTTAAACTTGATGGCCTCATGTTGAGCTCAAACTAGAATGGAAGCAAGCTTATAATTGGTCGAAAGAGATTTCTTGTTCATCAATTGAATGATTATATTTAAGTCTCCCACCACTATAAGGGTGTAGACTCGACGATCCAATGCCATTTGCAATCCTTGAAGTAAAGTGTACACTTCAATGTAGTTATTGGAGAAAATTTTGAATCCCATACATAAGAAAATTTAGTTTTTCCTTTGAGATAAATGAGGATCTTCACAACCCTTGTCTATCCAATTATAATATTATTGTGAGACTAAATTTTATCAACTAAATAATAAGAGTATAAAAGGTGGTTTAGATCTTTTAAATTAAATATTTGTAAGATTATGGAAAGTGATTTAGATCATTTAATTCAAAGATTTATTAGGAAATATCAACCCAGAAGTATAAATATTAAACTAAAGGAGGGAAATTTCAAGAGTGGATGTATGAATTGTGAATAATTTTAATTTATAATAATTATGAGATAGAGAAGACATTATTTCTAATAATTTTTTTGTTAATTTAGAAATTAGAGTTGGAGTGCAAGATTTTGGATTATTTGTTAGTATCTTTCTCAACTTTATTATTACCATTATTAATAATATTAATGTTTTATTACAATGAGCTATTTTTATGTTGGAAGTTTATTTCACATTAATATTGTTTTGGTGTATGTTATGAATAATTCCACATACATAATAATCATGAGATGAAAACAATTTATATAAAATTGTATACACACAAATAGTATTAATTTAAAAATTAATTTTGAAATAATTACATAATTAATATAATTACTGTAAATTTATCTCAACTTTCGATCTATAATGTGTTGAGAAGGATCAAATCCTCCAAGGAGCAAACATTTACTGAAGTTTTTTCAATTTAAAAAAGGTTGCACCTCAAGGGATTTGATCTTGGTTAAAGTAGTGTCGTTAAAACACTCATCTAAGCAATTTAAAAAAGGTTGCACCTCAAGGGATTTGATCTTGGTTAAAATAATGTTGTTAAAACACCCATCTAAGTTAAAGCAATGTTTTTGATCATTTTCACTTAAGAAAAAACAATCCAAAAGAATCGATTATGAATGTTACCTTATTTTAAAACTTATTTATCATTTATAAATTGAGCAATGATCATTTTAGTATTTTCATTTTTGGATGTTCGAGTTTTTCATGAATATGATATACCAAATATCAATTCCAAGGAATTGGATTTAATTAAGTTTTTCATTCTTTATCTCTATAAATCTGGGTCACAATCTAGGCTTCAACATAAACGGAAAAAAATGGCATAAAAGCAACTCTAAATTGATTTCCATTAGATACAAATCACATGCTTTATCTCGTAATAGTACATCTAGTGTCGTGAGTTGTAGGTGGGTATTAACCAATACATCCATCTTCCAATTTGTGGATCTCATGAAATTAAGTGTCATAAGAAAGGTAAACATAAATAATGTTTCTTGTTGGATATCGGGTACATTCTTCAACAACTCTAATGTTTCATCTCTAAAACTTCCAAGTTTGATATATTATTGTTCAAATCCTCAAGTGGGAGCTATCATCCCAAATCCATAGATATTTTGGGATTGATATTAAATTTCTATGATAAGATAATCTCAAATTGATTTGTGATTATTCCAATGGCTAGGATTGATAATCTCATGAACTAGGATAATCACAAATTCATAGATAATGTTTAGCAAATTGTTTATAATCTTATGCAAATCACAAATAATCTTTAGCATATTATTTATAATTTTATGAAAAACATAAATCAAGATGCATTAACATTTCACAAATTCATTGTCAAAATTATGTATTTATGTATTTATAGATATATATAGTTGGTTTTTAACTTTAATTTGGATTTGACATTGTATATTTTTTATTTACTTAATATTTTATAACTTTTATTTACTTCATGTTGAATAGAGATATAATTATACATCTCCCTCATATTAAATTGTAATAAACACCTCTCCATAGGATACAATAACATCATTTCACTTTAATATTAAGATAGTTGACAATTTCAACCACATTCAATAATAACACATCTCCCTCATATTAAATTCTAAAAAACAAATCTCCATACAATACAATAACATCATTTCACTTTAATATTAATACGATTGACCATTTCAACCACACTCAATACTAATTTATGAACTCATTACTAATTCATAAACTCATGATTATCACTTTGGTAACTATAACTTTAACTTCTTTGAAAAAGTAACATTATGTTTTACCTAATATCCCATACTAATTCATAAACTCATGATTATCACTTGGTAACTATAACTTTAACTTCTTTGAAAAAGTAACATTATGTTTTACCTAATATCCCATAACTTTAACTTCTTTGAAAAAGTAACATTATGTTTTACCTAATATCCCATAAGACTTTAACCAACTCAACAAACAAATGACAAAAATTTAGTTGAAAAATTAAAATGATAACATAATCTATATAACTAAGGTTAATCTCATAAATAAAAAGCTTTAAAGCGAACTTGTTCTAAATATGGAAGAATGTGATTAACTTCTTTGAAAAAATAACATTATGTTTTACTTAATATTTCCTTAAAACTTTAACCAACTCAACAAACAAATGATAAAAACTTTAAAAACTTAGTTGAAAAATTAAAATGATAGCATAACCCATACGACTTAGGTTAATTTCATAAATAAAAAAGCTTTAAAGCTAACTTGTCCTAAATATGGAAGAATGTGCCTTGGATGGGGTGTTACCTCGAGCTAAGGGGGCATATGATGTCTTAAATGTGCAGGTGGCTCAACACGCGGAGGCACATGGGTGAGCACTTCGATGGTAATTTTACTTTGGGTGAGCACTCGGTTGATCCTCTGTGGCCACAAGTTGAGCATGTAGTTGTCATGGGCCCAAGTCTAGACATTCCACCACCGTTCTAGGGTGTTGAGGATGGTCATTTGCCAAGAGCACCTTCAGATGTTTCTTTGCCACATTTGTAGCAAACGAGTGACACTTTTCAGGATTCTCATTGAGTATGATGTGTCTCAGTTTCTTTTTTAACATTGTGCTTTGGCCTTTAGTCCTTCTCAGCTTCTCTATTTGGATGATATGTACTCTTGGAGATAATCTCAGTCTTTTTAAACAATTTGAAAATCCTGTTAGATAGACTTATGGTTTGTTTTTGCTTAAATATGGGTGGGTTTTTTATTTTGACTACCTAGACTTGATATAACTATATGACTATATATACCCTCTTCGAATTCTCTTCAAATTAATTAATATGATAAGCTTTTATATATATATATATATATATATATATATATATATATATATTATATATATATATATATATATATATATATATATATATATATAAATATGCTTTTCAAAAAAAATACTAACCATTATTTTGATTGGTATATATGACTTAATAATAAGTTTGAATTATATATGGCATATTTTATGATTTAATATTTTTGAGAGACAAAGAAGTTTTTAGTCGTCACTCTCAAGAGAAACTTCCTTCACACTATTCTTCCCCTATGCATTATATAATGTTATTCAATATATATAAAAAAAAAATTCCATCATTATCTTTCACGGAACCTCTTTGTTAAAATAGATATTAGTGAATAAATTTATATTGCACGGATAACAAGAATCAAACACAATAAAATTCACTTTAACAAAATATATTCGTAA
This sequence comes from Picea abies, assembly GCA_900067695.1. Classification (NCBI taxonomy): domain Eukaryota; kingdom Viridiplantae; phylum Streptophyta; class Pinopsida; order Pinales; family Pinaceae; genus Picea; species Picea abies. The sequence continues at coordinate 16,162 of CBVK0102451810.1, forward strand.
AATTAACCAAAAACTTTTAAATTGTAAAACTATATTCATACTTAATTTTAGAGAGGATAGTTATGTGTTATTATAATACAGTTTATTATAATTATGATTATTAAATTGTCAAATTATACTATTTGAGTGGGCCTAATGGTTAAGAACATGTGTTTTTTTTTTTAAAGTCACAAGTTCAAATCCAAAAGAAATATAGTATATATACCTTTGTAGACTTTACCAGTTAAATCACTATCAGAAAAATTTAATTGAATGTAGTTTTATTTAATTAATAAAATGTTAATTATAAAATTGGTTTTATAAAATTTTAATCAATTTTAAAACATAAATTTCAAAAAAATATATATATTAAGATAAAATTTTACTTTATCAAAAATAAAAATTGAATTATTCACTTTTTAATTCATTTTATTAAAAATTACTAAATTTAAAAATAATTTTTTTTAAAACATATTGAAATTTAAAAAAAAATAAATATATTAAGATAAAATATTGCTTTATGAAAAATAAAAATAAAAATTAAATTATCCACTTTTTAATTCATTTTATTAAAAATTACTAAATCTAAAAATAATTTTTTTTAAACATATTGAAATTTCAAATAAATATATTAAGATAAAATTTTGCTTTATCAAAAATAATAAATAAAAATTAAATTATCCGCTTTTTAATTCATTTTATTAAAAAAAAAATATTTTTAAATAACACGCCACTTAAAAATATATAATGTAAAAAAAAAAAAATGAATTATCCACTTTTAAATTTATTTTATTAAAAATTACTAAATCTAAAAATAAAATTTTTAAATAACACATGAAACTTAAAAATATATAAAAAATATATATATATATAAAACATAAATGTATAAAAACACCTTATAACATCTCTCCATCTATATAGTTCTTCACCATCTTAGATCAAAGACATTATCATGAATTAGATATCAAGTTTGTGGATTCTTCACCATCTTATATCAAAGATATTATTATGAATTAGATATCAAGTTTGTGGATTCGTCATTTTGAATTGCCTTTGCAAAATCTTAACAAAAATACTTTGGGATTGTCTTTTTCTGATAAGTTTGAATCAAATTCTTATGAAAACGTTGGTTTTTTTAAATGAATTCTGATGTTAAGACATTACTAAAGTATGTGATAATGATTTGTTTTCTAGTGGATAAGTTAAATTGTTCTATGGATTTTAAATTATGGATTTTATTATAGTGTAAATGTTATATTATATATTTATTTATTTTATTAAGTATAATAAAATAAAGATTAAGAAATTGTATATAAGTATTCATCATATAGAAGTTTTAAGGGTTAGCTTAGTTAGTTATAAGTAAGATGTGAGAATTCTTTCTCAATGAATTGGGGAGGTTATGGGTTCAACTCTCTCAATATCTTCGAGATTAGGCTCTATTAATAGGGTCGACTATTTACTCCATTTACCATTCATGAATCAAGGGGAAGTACTCGGAAGGTTTTTCGTGAGGATTTCCTTCGCAAAAAAAAAAAAAACATCCA
>CBVK0102451821.1:0-12030 GCA_900067695.1 Picea abies
CAGGCTAGATCACCGATGACTATTCCAACCCAGCATGAGATTCCAAGAACACCAGGTGAAACATGTGTGCCTAACACCCTCTTTGATCTAATTACTATCTATGATGATGAAGTGATCTCAAAGGTTTCACTTATAACTCCGGTACCAATCACAGAGGAGAAAGAAAAAATGGAATCATTTGCGCCAACCTCTGATGCTTCGATTCTAAAACCTCTGTAGGGTGACCATGAGGCCGAGAGTACCCTAGATACTTAATTTCATGACCTATCAGGGACCTCGAAAGAAAACTCCAGGGATGAGCTAGGAAGGAGGCACCCACCTCTTAGTTTATAGTTTGCAACTTGAAGGAATCTACAACTCCCTAAATTCTCCAGCTTCGGTTGGAAGGAGGCTTCAACCCCCTTTCCTTCCCCTTCCTTCCTCCCTAAAATATAAATGAGAGAATCAACTTGTCATTGTTACTATAACTAATACAAATACATTATCATGCTCAAATCTGGTTCAACCCAATAAACACATAAATTATATTCCAAGATCTCCAAGAATATCCCCCAAATCATATACCCAAAATCACCAAGATATGCATCAAACCATGTGCCAAAAACCTCCAAGATATGCTTCAAAGCATATACCAAAACTCCAAGATATGCCTCAATGATATACCAAACACTCCAACATATGTCTCTAAGCATATGCCAAAAACCTTCAAGATATGCCTCAAGCATATACCAAAATCTCCAACATATGTCTCCAAGCATATACCAAAATCTCCAAGATACAAGCCTTAAGACATATAGAAAACATATCTTTCATTCTGCAAAAAAAAACCTAGTGCATCAGATCTCATATCATCAAACCTTCCTTAGATTCAGCATCAACAAGAGGGCATCTTCTTCATAACATTTCCTCAGCCTCGTAGGACTGGAATGGGAAACGAGCGGGGCCTTGCGTGACGAGTATTAGACAACTAGTGGGGGGATCGTAGGACACCCTATACTTGACCCATGGGGATTACCTCATATATGGTGTCATGAAAACCCTTCTCACATTTGCAACTCCGAGAATTCCATCCTTCACATGATTTCGCTACTTTGCTTGCGCTAAAAGATCACAAATTTTCTTGATAAAAATGAGAGGCTCTTGATGGATATTTATAATTTTCCAAGTACCACCTTTACTTGAATTTAGGGCCAACCTATACCTTTCGTTTGTAACCATTTTTCTACTTTAATTGTCGGTTAGGGCCAACTTGTAACTTCTTGTCCTTAGATCCAGGGCTTCTTCACTTGTTTTTGGGGATTTATCTTTAAGAGGGCATATCTCCTCAACCATGAGGAACCACGTGGTGTGCCACCTACCATTGGAAACAATTTAACAAGGAATATCAATATAAGGGGGTTTTGTGTGCAATTATGATTTCCTTCATACTCGTTTTCTTCAAACAACTTTGGGATTCATGACCATACCTCTGGGGCTTCCTGACCATATCTCCAGGGCTTCTTGACCATACATTGTAACTTCTTTTCTTAAAAATTAGGGCTTCTTGTAGGATTCTTCAAAGTATCTTCCTATGAGGCTCATGCTTATAACTATTCCATAAGGGTACCATTTTGGAGACTCCTTCAAATAAACCCATCACTTCTAGAGGATTTTGGACTTCTTCTAAGGTTGACATCAATGACAACCAATTTCCCAACAATGGTCACCAAAAATGTTGATGTTTAGATTGTTCAAAAAATCCAAACCGCAACCTCATGAGTATATAAATCCCCGGGTCCTTTTATAGAGGTGGTACTCCTCTGTAATAATATTAAAGATATACCTTGATGCTCTTGTATTGGGGAGAATGCTAGACAACAAACCCCAAAATCTTATTTCTTAGTTTTATATGGAATGGTTCTTGATACCCAAATATGCTCTTTATGTGCAACAAGTAACCTCTTTACAATAAAAATATTGAAGAAAGGCTTCAATACTATAATAAGTGTACACTCAGCATCATTTATACAACCCTCTAAATCACATGCAAGTAGAGTATACATCCATATCTTCATAAGAAAAAGAATGAAATGGTTTTGCTCATTTTAGAGAGTTTTAAATGAGTTTTTCATTCAAAATTGAAAAGAGATTGATGGGAATACTTCAAAAATATCATGCTCGGAGATCCAAAGATATGAGAAATCATTAAAGTAGTACCCCGAAGTAGTCCTATGTGGATTTTTATTCATAAAATATATTCAACATTACAAAACATCTCAGTAAACCAATTGACTAAGTGCTCAAAAATCAAGCTTGCCAAATGCAAGATTTAAACCTCCATTAATCATTTGGACAATCATGTCTTACATTTATCAGTCACACATATGGTTGTAATATACTCCATGATCTTTTTAAGAGAAATATTATTGGAAGAATACAAGAAAAGCACTCAAACCTCAACCTTATGCTCAGTTCAAAAATATAAGCATAAAACCTTGAGAAAATGGTGTAGAAGAAGAAGAAGGAGAAGAATGGAGATCTCTATTTGTTGATAAAATACTTGGTTTCATATTGATGGCTGGATCTTTTCTATCTTGATATTTTGACTTCCCTTTATAACCTTTTGATGGAGCCTTCTCTTTCTTTTTAAAATCTGCTCTTCTAACTTCTTGAGTTAGTTAAGGTTTTTCTCTTCTACAATTTTCCACATGCTTTTCTTATTGAAATAACCATTTTAAGTGATGCTTCATTGAAACCTCATTAAAGAATTTATTTCATTGAAATTTGTGCCTTGAAGTGGGGCCAATTTCATATTTAATTAAAAAAAAAAATTAACTTTTATTTTGAAAATTTTAAGTTGGCTGCTTTTTTTTAAGATGGACTATGTTTTAATTTTATGAGTATGATATTTGACCTTTCATCCATGGAAACCATTCTATATGAAATATTACTCATCCCATATTTCTAATGAGTCCTTATGAGTGCAATTTGGAGTTCTGGATCTCAATATATAAGCTTGTGAAGTCGAGGTTCCAAGTAGATTTATCTGCAAACCATGAAAACATAGTTGACTTTTAATTTAATTTCTAGGAGATTAATGGCCAATTTCAGCCTTGAAACCCATTCCATCTTCTTCCTCATTGAGTTACCTTTCCAATGAGGTATATTTTTATTAAAGCGGAGGTCATGAGCTCAATATATCAACTCAGGAAGTCGGAGACTAACCACCGTCCATCAATTTTGTGGGTCAATCCTAGCCATTGATCAAAATTCACCTTGTTTTAAAAAAGACTCCATCCCACATGCATTGTGGTATTGTATGGTTAAATTTTTATATACTAAAGGTATTTACATGACTTATGTGAAGTAAAAGGAAACTATGAAGATCGACCCTTGGGAAATTCATGACTTTAATAAAATTTTGATGACCCACTTACCCAATCAACATCCTTCTCATCGCCCAGTCAACAATGAGTCAATGTCCATGTCATCATCATGTGTCACAATGTTATTTGATACCACATGATTCCACATGTCATCATGTGATTGGTATCCACATGTCATGCTCTCATTGTTTGTCACGTGTCATGGTCTCATTGGATGCCATGTGTCATGGTATCATTGGTTAATAAGTCTTGGAATTAACTTAGGATATAGGTTAAGTATGGGAGAATAGGAGGAGGAGAAGTGAATTAATGGCAAGGAGACAGAAGTATGGAGGGATAAGGAGTGAAGAGAGTATAGGAAAAATAACTAATGGAAGACGATTGGTCGGACGGATGTGGATGGAAGAGAAGGATGGGGAATGGGGAAGGGACTCTCAATCCTGTGATGTATGGAGAGAGGGGAATGGAGGGATAAGGAGGGAAGAGATAAATAAAAATAATTGACTGAGTATAGGAAAGGAGGTACAGTATAGAGAAGAGAGGATAGAAGTGAAAAAATTCTAAGTGTGGAAGAGTATAAGAGAGGAGAGGAAGGAGAGTATAGAAGTAAAAAAATTATAAGTGTGGAAGAGTGGTAGGGTAGAAGAGTGTATAGGGGAAATACTTTGTAGATGGGAAATGTGGAAATAAAACTAAGTATGGAAGAGTAAAAATGTGGAAATAAAACTAATTAAGGAAGAGTGGAGTGGTAGAGTAGAGTGAATGATAAGGTTCCAAGAAAATGAACATGGCTCCAAGAAATTGAGAATGTTTCCAAGAATTCCAACATAAGTGTGGTTCCATGAAAAGTTAGTCTTTTTAGCACATGGAAGAAGCGCTCTTTGGGTCGTTAGACAAAAAACATGGATATATTGAACATACAAACTTGGATTTTGAATCCACAAAATGCATGACGAAGATGAGGGTTGCACCATGAGCTCATTTTGATATCATTTTTTTATTATTCCAAGGGTGGGAAATCAAGGTGATCAAATTTTTTTATCAATAGGTGTATAACGCATATCGCACCCATGACTTGCTTGACCTTTAACGAGACTTGGGTATGTAAATTGATGTTTTAAGGTGAGATACGTGGTCATTGTTTAATGGTTTCAAATCGCTCTTGGATATGGGGAAACCGTCCCACTCCCGACCATGTGATACCACCTATGGTATCATGTAAACTACTTTGTCGGGTGTGTACTCACTACTTAGTTGGAGGATGATGTGGACCAATCATGAGTACCCAAGATCGCACCTGGATATCTATGTCACCTGATATGCATCAGCATAGTTATGCTCATCCACGCATGCACTCAAAAATGACTATTGTTGACTTGGAGACACATGGCCCAACAAAACTCCCTATATCTCTAATCGAGGTGCCACATGGACCAATATTTATCTGTCATGTGTATATCATACATTGATGATGTCATCCAAAATTTCACACATTTTTCTGATTTTGGAGCGATAGCCAATGCAAAAGTGTCATGTGTCTACAAATCATTCAAATATGGGTAAGGTTGTATCTTAATAGACTTTTCCGCATGAAAGGGTCATCAAAAGGGTCAAAGTATCATGTGGCATGGTAATTTAGTCTTATCTAAGAGCAATCATTAATAATAATTCACTTGCTCAAATACATCTGGCGGGTATTGAGATCATTGGTCATGTCTCACATGTTGCAATATCTAATCTGGAGTATAATGGTCATATTTGATAAATTATTGGTTCTATCAACAAGACCTCCCTCGACATATTTGAATTATATAAGAGTGAGTTGAATGACACATTATGATCATATGCAAGCATCTTCTCTTCATGGGATGTTTCTTTATGAGCTCTTCTTTGATGGATGGTAATCTTCCTGAAGGGGATTCTTCCTCGAGTAAATCATGTTGGCCATATTGGCTTCTGACGTGATGGAAGTTCCATCGGTTTTTGAAAAGGGGAAGGGGTATGCTTATTGTTCTTGTTGGTTCATAAATAGCAGTAATAGGACATGATGTAATTCATTCTAAGGTGCATCTATATTTTATGGCCAGCATCTAGTTGAAATAGATGACAGAGTACCCATAGGCCAGATCGATGTTTCACTACATTGTGAGGTGATTGTATCTAAGAGGAAATGGCTAGATTTTCCTTGATCCGAAAAAAAACATCAATTTTGCAGAAGCAGGAGATGCCCATCCCAGCAACTCTATCCTACTAAGCAGTTCATATGGAAGGATCTAGACAGAACATGCTTTGTAGGGTAAAAGCCTTCAATCAAAGGACCTTTTACCATAGTAAAATTGAATGTTTCACGATATCAAGAATTTCTAATAGAAAGATAAATAGTTCAAATAGATAAAGAAGCAACATCATAAAATGTGAGGTGGTTTAAAGAAACAAGAAGTGGTTTTCAGACAAGGAGAGAGCTATAAATAAGCCATGAGGCTCATTATCTCATTATCAGCAGACAGAGAGAGGAAGAATCTATGAACCTCAAATTTGAGAGATCAATCCAACTCCATCATAAAAGATATATTATGAGATGGAAACCATGAGGCTTGTATGGATTCAACTATTTTATGTTGTATTAGGTTGTAATTCCCATCTATTCTCCTTCTCCATTGTAATATATCTATCTTCCATCTCTATAATGTATTCTGATACATATTAATAAAATATTTTAGCAGTGTTTTGGTCCCATATATGTTCTGAATGTGTATGGATGCCTCAATGGATGAGATTGATTTCAGTTCCCTGACCAATATTGTTACATTTATTGTTTGAAATGTTCATATAAATACAGATTCCTTGTCATGTGGATGTATCAAGCAATAAGTTGTCTGATTGAATGTAATTCAAATTAGAATGCATAGATTGTTGTAACTATCGAATTCTTCCATGCTAAGTACGTTGTTCTTCACATAAATCCTAGTAATAATTATTTGAATTTGGTACCTTGCCTACGCATTTTACTTTCCAAACAACCACCTATTATTTTTTCCCTTGAAATTCTAATACAGAGAGGAGAAATTCCCCCAATTAGTTGAAGGCAGGTCCAATCGTCATGTCTGGAAATTTTAAAGAGTTGTGATTAATAAACAATTATGCATATCGCCCTTTATAAAGCAAGGTAGCCTAAAAACCCTCTTATGGGTTTTGGCTCGAAGGATCCTTGGCATCGTTCCTTTAACAACCAGGAACATCTCGAGGAATAACATCCTTAAATGGCATTGTTTTTTAGGATGAAATTGTGAAGTTATTTTTCCCTAGGAGACAACAGAGATCAACGTTGATTCTTGATGGTGAATGACGATCAGACACAAGGTTGTTTATTTTTCACCTGACAACTCCATAGAGGCAAATATGGCATCAGAAAGGAAGCATACTAGAGTGAATTCAAATCCTTCTAGTATTCCAATGTTATCAGATCTTGAAAAGATAATCTCCTTGAGAAACATTCAAGATAGACTTCAGACTGGAGGTAACCCTAATCTTGAATTTTTTCCTTCTACCAGTTATGAAATAGATAGCGTTGATAGAACACTGCATACACCCCTAGATGCACATTCTACTACAAAATTCCCTAGTCAACCCTTATTCGATTTTCATATTTCCCATTTAGCTTTTTCTCATTCATCTAGCAATTCGTATAAGCCCTTCTTGAAAAATCCTAGATCTCTCCTATCTACAGAAGAAAGTAACCAAATCCTCAACCATCTAATGGTTGGGAAAGGAGGAGGTAATAGGAATATTCCACCACCTTCACCACCTGTTAATCCTTGCGTGGAAGCTAGGTATGGACCTATAAATATTCCCCAAAACCCTCATGACTTACTAGAAAACTACCTTAAGTTGCTGCGAAAATATGATGGGGAAAAAGAGATAACAGTTGAAGAGCACATGGTTGCTTTCCAAGATTTTACAAACAACCTGTTCATAGAGCATGATAATGTGTTTATGAGACTTTTTGTTCAAACTCTTGAAGGATATGTTAGGAAATGGTTCTGAGGGTTAATCCAATCCTCCATTAACACCTAGCAAGTGCTTGAAACCACTTTCATAAGACAATGGGGAGAAAAGAGATATCACCTTTACTATCTCACAGAGTTTGGGTCTTTAAAGAAGAAAGGTGCAAAATATGTAGTGGATTTTAACAAGAGATTCAATAAAATTTACAAGAGTCAAACTTACCTGTAACCCTATTTGTGATGTAAAGGGTACAGATCAACCCCACCATAAAGTGAAAGATAATTAATGTAAAAGATAATTAATATTGCAAAATATGTAGTGGATTTTAACAAGAGATTCAATAAAATTTACAAGAAGATTCTTGTAGATATAGAACCATCTCAAGCAACTGCAAGGTGACCTATGTTGGAGCCTTTGAGGTTGATTTCTCCATAATGATAAGAGAAAGGTATTCAACTCTCTTAATCATGCAAGATTATGCTATTGATATTGAAGGAAACATGATAGCCTCAAGTAAAAATAAAGTAAAAACATATCAGATTAACAAATATAATAAGAAACTAAAGGAGGATGATGGTACCTCAGGAACCAGTAAGGATTTACAGGAAGCTAAACTAGAGGAAATTTCCAAACTCATAAAAAATCTATCCAATAAATTGTCTAGACTTGAAACTGAAGGAAGTACNTCTATCCAATAAATTGTCTAGACTTGAAACTGAAGGAAGTACTCCAAATAAAACTTCTAATGAAGAAGTCCCCAGGAATCCTAATCATTTTAGGAGACCATTTAACTCCCAAATGTTTTGGAGAGATAGAAGAAATGAGGAACAACCCCTTAGACCTCTAGTAAAGAATAACAATTAAAACAATGTTGTTGAAGATCTAGGAGCTGAGGAGTTTACATATTCTCAAGAAGCGATGCATTTGATTCAAGACAGACAAGAGGTTATGCATCTCACCCAGCATGATTATGAGATATCTTTAAATACTATAAAACAAGCAGAAAATTATGGAGGATTGTCACTTTCACAGTATAGACTATTTTTTGATGCATTACAGGCTGAGTTACACAGGAAATATGACCTTAGGCCTAGGCTAGTAGGGTCAAAAAATGATAATCTTCCTTCATCCAAGAAATTACCAGCAACTCAACCTAAGGAAAAAATAATAAACATTGATCATTGCAAAAAAAAGTGGATTCCCTTGATCAATTTAAAGGGAGAATCGATCATAAATATATTGACAAATGTGGTCATCCTTTTAACATAGAACATGAACTGGGAAAATTAAGATATTTGTTCCTTTAGTGGAGTTGGTTAAGAACCTTTCCTATCAAAAAAAAAATGAGAAATTCATACATGGATCTGATCTTAATAATCATCCTGACACTTTGAATATACATGATGAATTTCCGACCATCACATTTGGACCTCATATTGGCAGCAAAGAGGACTATGTTGCACCTTTCTATATCACTTTGAACATTCATGACAAGTTGCTACATAACTGCATGCTAGATTTCAGAGCCTCCCATAACCTTAGGCCTAAATCAGTCATGGAACATTTGGGACTTGAGATAACTATACCTTACCATGATTTATACTCATTTAACTCAAGAAAGGTTAAATGCGAAGGTATGATCAAGGATTTGGTAGTCATATTGGCATAACTCCCTGTCAAGTGTATCATGATGGATGTGGTTGTTGCTGATGTACCTGTTAATTATGGGATGCTATTGTCTAGATTATGGTAAGGAAAGTTGGGAGGCACTATGCAAATGGATATGACATATGCCATTATACCAGTGTTTGGGGGTGAGCAGAGGATATTATAAACGGAAACCATGTTTGCATATGTGGTAAGTGATCGAAATAATCTAGTAAATCATCCCATCTATGAAACTAAATCTGATTTGAGCTATTACATCTTGTTTATAAATGAAATAGTTGAACAATCCCTTAGATAAGAAAGTGTACATGCTAAGAATGAGTTGAAATCTGATGGATTGTGGGAGTTATACTTTGATGGAGATAGTTCAAAAGATGGTTCTAGAGAAGGAATAGTGATGATATCTCCAACAAATGAGAAAATTTGGTTATCTCATAACTTAGAGTTTGAAGCTACAAACAATGCAGCAGAATATGAGGCTTTGGTGTTAGGATTGGAAGCTTCTAGAAAAATGAACATAACAAAGTTGGCAATGTTTGGTGACTCTAAGCTAGTGGTCATGCAGGTGAGAAGTATATATCAGACCAAACACATGTCAGCACCCAAATTTTTGGGTTTAGTTTTGCACATGCGCACAAATGAAGTTGTGTGCGCTCATTCCATAGTTTTGTGTAGGCCTAAGGAAATGCACAAGGAATGAAAAAGAGTGTGCGCCAGACCAAGTTTTTTCAATTGTGCGTCGAGCTTAAAATCTACTAAGTGTGCGTCGGTCTGAGTTTTATCATTTACACCAGAAATTGGGAAGATGTCTGCTAGAATCAAGAAAGGAATCATTAGGAAATATCCCCAAATTATTGTTGCTACCAGCATACGAGGACTGCCAGAAGACGTGTTGGCTAGGTAGCTAAGATCACCATTGATAAAAAAAAATTCTACATGGAGTGTTGGCAAACACCATAAGCATGTAAGGCAATTTTGTAAGGAAAATGAGTGGAGCAGAGCAGAAAGAGACAACACTCCCCAAGAGAGAAATCTATAAAAGGAAGCAGTAATATTAAAAACAGGGTTGGTGGGCTGGCTAGTTAGCTAGTTAGATATTGAGGAAAAGAGTCTCGTTGAGTCCTTAGTATTGATTTCGCTCTGAGCCTTTTGTAATATTGTAATTATTTTGAATATATTTTTTAGTCTGTTGTTTGTCAGAGCTTTGAGCAAAGGAACATTGCACAGTATGTTACAATCCTGAGGATTTATATAAACAAGACATAGAGTTATATAGTTATCATATGTATCTATCATGGGAAATGTATATCTATGTTTTGATGGAATGGCTCCAATAATAAATATGCAATAGTTCTAACCCATTTTGTGTCTATTATGTATGAGTTAAATACATATGTGTATTTTTTTAATTCTTAGTCATAATTGTTTTTCGGATATGAGTTGCATGGATGCCAATCCTGATGAATTATCGTGTGTTTAGCCTTCATCCTTATGGTCTCTATGATCCTCTCTACATCTCGAATGAGACCTTCCTCGGCCTTGGACGAGGATTGATATGTTGATGATCTAGGATTTTTTTGGACAACTCTAGATGAGCCTTGGGTTTAAACTCCCCAGCATTAAGAAGGACATGCGCAAGCATGGATAAAAATTCCCAACAAACGGTTCCATTGTCAGGACCTGAAATTCTTATGGAGAACGATGAAGGCAAGAAATGAGGTGCCACCCGTGTAAGGAGGAAATTTAGAATTGGGTATAGGAAAAAGAACATGAGTTTTCCCTGTGAGAGACTCGAGGATTGCAAGTGAATTCAAAGCAATGGACAGACGAGTATTTTTACTCTGATATGCATAAGATTTTCTTTATTGAATTTCCTTGTATGTTGCATGAATGGCTAAAAAGGAAAGCTACTACCAATTCTCCGGTGTGGCCATTCTGAGGGGTCAAGTCCAAGATGAAGAGGAAAGAAACCACACTAGGTGGTACTGTGAAAGAGTATGTTATGCTAGAGTGGATCACAGATGAGGATAAGACCGCAAAGAGGAGTGGCATAGATGAAATGGTATCCAGTAGTGATACTAGTACGGACCTAGGTGACGAATTATGCACCACTTAGTTTTTGTGGATTTCCACAACCTTAGAGGAAGATGAAGCATTGAGTAGTGGTGTGTTGATAAGAAGAGAGGATGGTGCACAAAGTAGTTGTGTGTTGTTTGGAGAGAACGATTGCATGAAAAGTGGCAATGCATAGATCGGAATGGGAGATAGATCATAGACTTGTAGTGATAAAGTCGACCCGGAAGACAGAGCGTACATTTGTGGTGCGTGATTAGGACAGGAAAGTAGGGCGCAACGTGTTGGTGCACCGGAGGAAGAGGAAGATGGAGGCTCCCTTAGTGGTGGGGGAGATGAATTGACAATAGTAGATGGTCTTGCGTGGCTGAAAGTAGATACATATATGGGTCACCTCGCGAGAAGTTTCAGAAGAAGATGAACTTACCCCCCCTTTGTACCACCCCCCTTGCGAATTTTTAATCAAGAGAAAACCACAACAAATAGTGAAGCGATTGGAGTAGAAGGTAGATAAGAAGAAGATATAAGAGAAGAGACGAGTGAAGAAGGTGAATTTATCAATAATTTACCCTAAGCTATAGTGGTGTGGAAAATTCAAGCCCCTAGCAGTCAGAGAAGCGAAACTAGCTCAAGTTTGAAGATGGAAAATCAAGACAATACATTGAGACTACTTGTGTTCCACGAAACAGGTAAGTATGACGTAAAGCAACATTGGTTTACATGTGAATAAATCTAGTCTTTTAAGAGAATCATAGATGAAGCCACCAAAATTGCATAGTAGGAAACCATGTTCAAGGACAATGTAATATTCCAGATATAAAAAAGTATGTAGAACAGAAATAAATAGCTAGAAATGGAAGATGAACAATAATATAATCAGAACAACACCACAATAATACCAAAATGATACCAGAAGAAC
>CBVK0102451841.1:0-13308 GCA_900067695.1 Picea abies
TGCTGAACCGCTCTTCCGATCTCACCCTAGTAGACATGAACCTAGGTCGATTATGTTATAGGTAGATAAGAGGAAGTAAACCCAACAAATGGTTTCATTGTCGATTGGAATAGTATAGGATTGAGAAGATGGGATCTATTAAAAGAGGGTAAGATCTGTGGAAGGCGGGTCAAAATAATACCAAATCGAATGAAAACAAGGTGAGAAGAATGTGTCACTAGAAGGGGATGTTGAGACCGTGGAATCCCACAAAAGCAGAGATTGAAAGCTCATTGAAGAAAAAGAAGATAGACTTTTCACAGAAAGATAACAAAACCCTAGAGTAACACCGCACAAATACCTTGAGAAGTATGTGTTTACTGATCTGCATGATGTATTTTTCTATGATTTTCCACACTTATTGCAGGAATGGATATTGAGGTTGAAGGATAACCACACAACGAATCAGATCCAACAGTTAGAGTGGACCTCAATTCAGATTGAGTAGTTACAATAGGTGAATAAAAAATTCACCTGCGCAGTATATTTTTGGCTCGACAGTATTGTAGCAGGCTTTATAATAGAATTTGCAGTAGATACAATGAAGTCATACATCGTAGCAGAGAAAGAGTTTCTACACGGGCCTGGAGGAAGGTATATTCGATCATTGTATAGTTCTATTAAGATATTTATATATAACAAATGTGTAATGACAATGGAATTAGACAACTAAACTTCCCTACGTGCATGGGGGAAGGGGGGAATCACTGCCAAAAAAAGGAGAAATGGAAGGAGAAGTGGATAAAGGAAAGAAGGAGGGACCATTGGATCCGATCATGATGGATGATGACCAGATCAAAGAAGATCATGGCAATAGCTGGAAAGACGTGCAGTGGAGCACCCTACCAATATAAGGTGAATACCAAGAAGAGAGCCATAGCTGTGGGGGAAGGCATGGCAACTAATGAAGAGGAGGTAGAGGATCTCCAGGCTGTGGAGAAGATTGAGGAAATCCTACACACAACATATGAGAGGAAGACAAGAGGTCCAAGAGTGGGAACCAAAGGCAATAATCCTATCCATATTAATGTCAGTGTGGAACCCATAAACTCATGTACGACTAACACACCAAAAAGCATAGCACTGTTTAGACAACCGAATTTTGGGAGAAGGAAGACATCAGGAAGTACATATACATAGGGAACAACAACTGGGGGAGCCAGTTCAGGAAGCACTAGTCAAGTATCTACACCCCGTCGAGGTAGTAGTTCAGCATTCAGGATGGCAGAACACGATCCCACCATCAGGTTACCAGAATTCAAAGGAGAAGCGTTAGAGGACCCAAAAAAGCACGTATTTATCTATGAGAAGATCTGGGAAGAAAAACAGATCATGGACGAGGACACTAAACTTGCACAGCTAGTGATTACACTAAGGGATCACGCACAAGATTGGTATATGAGTCTAGCGACAAACAATCCACCAGGGACAACCAGAGCAATTGCAGACATCAAGAAATTGTTGATAAATGAGTTTCAAAAGCCAATTTAAGAGGACCAGTACATGAACGATATGATATAAATTAGACAAAAACCAAGAGAATCCATATGGGAGATTGACCAGAGATTCAAGCAACTAAAAGGAAAGTTGAAATACCTCATGATAGATATGAAAGACAGGCACGTGTTCATCAATTCAGTATTACCACACTTGAAATATCCACTGCGACAACAGAAGTTTCAGACACAGGCAGAGGCTCTATAGGCATCCCTGGAAATGGAAGAAAACCAATATCAGAAGATGAATCTAGCCATCGAAGAGTTGAAGGAGGATTTGAAGAACTTAACATTCCAGCTAAACCAGAAAAAAAGTAAGGACAAATGAGAAGTTGTTTGGTGTACCATGATGCAGGAGCATCATCAACAAGTACACATGGCAGGACAACTCAACGCCTGAGAGCCAATCCGGAGTCTCGAACACTAGCCAGTACTGCAAATATTTTGAAGCTGATAGAAAACAATACAAGGAAAGATCACGTGTATGGAGATAGAACGAACACGTGTGACCTGAGAGTTAACCCTAGTCTCAATGTAACCGCAATTAGATAGTAGTTAGTTTGTTTCTTTTGTATAAAGAGAGATTTTGTACACCCAAAAGAGGGGTTGCAGAAATTATGAGCAAGTAGGAGTTAGTGAGTAGTAGTTGTTGCTTTGATTTTTGCTGTAGCCATTTCCTTGATTTGAATTAAGAGAACAAAGGAAAATTGATCCAATGTCAGGTGTGAATCTTGTTTGCAATTTCCCTATTACTGTTGTTAATTCTGCCAAGAATGCATGAATCTTGCTACGAGTGTATGTAGCTTTGAAATGTTTGCATAGAAGTTAAAGATTACTTTTCTCTGTGAGCGGTGCAAGGTGTGCACACTGTTTGCAAAAGAGTGTGTTGACAGTGTCTGGTTTGACTCGTAAAGCTCAGGAGGACTAGCAAAAGAATTCCTTTGTAGATTTGCAAAGTGGCTGCTACAAGGAGTGCACAATCGCCCGCAAGAATTTAATCTTGTGTAAAGATCTGCCGCAAGGAGTGCACAGATCTTGAATTCGATGCAGTGTCGAAGTAGCTCCATAAATAATCCAAAGGATATGAACATAGGAATGCTCGGAAGGTGGGAAAGGATTCTTTACAAGAATCTTTAATTTTGAGGTTGACGAAATTCCCTGAAAAACAAGGAGTGCTTAAGGAATCATAATCTTTGAGGAAATCAAGCTTAGGAGGAGTAACACTTCCCAAGAAGTGCAAAAGCGATCCAAGAAATGGACTCCCTGAAAGGACAAAGGAAAAAAACTTTAAATCTTTCGAAATATCCTAAGTTAGCAAAAATCCGAAGCTCTAGGAGAAAATATCTGAGCCATTCGATCAAAGTGTAAAGAAAGGACCTCAGTCGTCCGATCTACCTGCAAAATGGTCATGGTCATCCGATCAAGGTAAAGTGCATTGACTTTAAATCTTTGAAGGTGTGTGGGAGGATCAGACTTATGGAGTTCCGAAATCATCGGAGCCGTTCGTTGTCAAAGAAGACACGTGGCGAGTGATCTGTATTTTGCAAACTTGGGATTCGGGAAATCAGAGGCAAGAGTTACGAGAAGTCGCGATACGTGAAATCACGATTTGATCTAAGCCATCAGATCGAGGAGGATCTGGACCTTTGATTGTCCAGGGAGACGATTCGCAAAGCGTGAACTCTCGAAATGATCACAACTGTTGATCGAAGGGGGAAGAAGAGCAATGAATTTGACTCTATTGGAATTTCACAATTCGGGAAATCCGAGGTAAGAGTTCTGAGAACTCGCGATACGCAAAATCACGATTTGATATAATCTGTCAGATCGAGGACAGATCTGGACCATTGATCATCCAAAAAAGAGAGAGAGTTCAGGAATTCAGATATCGGGAGAAGAGGAGTGTTTAAATATCCAATTTCGCAAACCATGAAATCCTGATACATGAAAGGAGACGAGAACCGTTGGATTGTGGGGATTTTAGACCGTTGATCTGACGATTGGAACCTACAAGTTTGGGGTTTCGGAGATCGAGAGAAGGGGAGTGTTCATCCCTCTACCTTCCCGAAACACAAAGTATCGATACGTGGACGGAAGATCTAGATCGTCGGAGGGTAAAGGTCGTGGACTGTTGATCTGATAAGGGATTTCGAATGTTGGGTTTCAGGAGTCGGGAGAGTTAAGAGAACTTACACTCAAAATTTCGCTTCGCAAGGTTGAGACACGCCTTTCAATCAAGCGTCTAGTCACAGCTGTGGTCACGTGAGGAGAAGGGATTAGGTAGGAGGGCTAGCGCCTATATATACTCTGAGATTTTAAAGCGCCAAGGGGAAGCCTGTAGGTCCCATATAACCTGTAGATTAAGGGAAAAGGACTTGTTATGTGGAATTGAGGTTCTTGAGGGGCTGAAGAGTCGATAGGATTCAATTTCTTGATCGATCCTAGACTAGGAGGTCGCACAACCCTTGAGAGAGAGGGGGGGGTCTGCATCAAGTGGTATCAGAGCTGATTTTCATTTGTAGATTTTAGGCGAAGGAGAAAAAAAACTCGAAGTTGTACTCTGTGTGTAAGATACAGTCAACAAAATGCCACCAAGGAGATGAGGGGATCCACCTTTATCCAATCGTGTTGTAGAAAGAGAGATGCGAGAACTTCGTGCAAGATTGGAAGCGATGGAAGCAACACAGAGAAGAGAACCTGATGTTGGAGATGTCAGCGATGCAGAGAGCGAAGATGTAGAAGTCGAAGAAGCTGCAGGGGAACACGTTTCCGAAGAACGCTTGCTAAGATTAGTTGTTTGATTGGGAGATAGATCCAAGATAGAGGTCCCAATGTATGAAGGCAATTTGGATGTTGAAGAGCTACTGGATTGGATAAGTTCCATGGACAAATATTTCGATTATGAGGATGTTGATGGGGAGAAAAGGGTGAGACATGCTATCACCAGGCTTAAAGGACATGCAACACTGTGGTTGGATGAACTGCAGGCTGAGAGGAGAAGTAGAGGCAAACAAAATATAAATAATTGGGACATAATGGTAGCTAATATAAAGGATAAACTCATGCCCAAAGATTATTAGATCAATATGTTCAGGAAGCTGCAGAACTTGAGAAAGAAAGGTATGACAGTCAAAGAATACACAGAGGAGTTCTACAAGCTGAACATCAGAGTTGGACAAAGAGAGAGGGATGAAGAAAAAGTTTCCAGGTGTATGTATGGCCTGAAGTAAGAAATGCAGGATGAGCTCAGCATGATGTCAGTAAGAACAATAGAGGATTCTCATCAGTTTGCGTTAAAGTCAGAAGAGAAGTTGGCCAGAAAACAAAGCCAGTGAGGTAGAGGTAAAATCTCAGCCCCGAACAAAGGCAAGGGAGTTTCCCATGACAAGGCACATAACTCCAAAGATGAGGATGAAACTCCACACAGTCACTCAGAAAGAGGAGGAAGTTCCCAAGGAAGACAGGGTGGTGGAAGAAACTCTTGTAGAGGAAGAGGGAGATGAGGAATAAGATGTTATGCATGTGGAAAGACAAGGCACATGTCTTGGGAATGCCCTGAGAAAAATAAAGAAGGAGGAGAAGCTCACATTTCGAAAGCACAAAGAGGGAATGTTGAAGGAGAGTGAGAAGAGGATGGAACATCCCTGATGATGAGCAAGGTTCTCTTAAAACCAGAGGCAGGAGTTAAAAATCCTGTATAGAGAAACAGTCTATTCAGGACAACTTGCAAGACTAAAGACATAGTATGCAAGGTGATCATTGATAGTGGGAGCACTAATAGCTTAGTATCCACAGAGATGGTGGAGAAATTGGAGATGGAGACAACTGCACACCCAGAGCCATATAAATCCTCATGGTTTTAGAAAGGACACTAGGTAATGGTTACTAAACAATGCTTGGTTGAATTTAAGATAGGAGGATATAGAGATGAAATTCTGTGTGATGTAATTCCCATGGATATATGCCATATTTTGTTGGGAAGACCATGGTAGTTTGACAAGAATGTCATTCATGATGGGACAAAGAATACATACACCTTGGAGAAGAATGGTAGGACAAAGATGTTGTTTCCAATAGAGGAGAAGAAAGTGAAAGGGGTAGCCAACACAAGCATACTTCTCATGAGTGGGAAGGAACTCCTGAAAGAAGTTAAGAAAGAATAGAAGATGCAATTCGCTATGGTGAGGAAACCCAGAGTCATCCTTACTAGTACTTCAATGGATGATTTACTTGAAGAAGTTCAGGAATTGTTATATAATTTTGCTGACATAGTGGTGGATGAGCTGCCTAACTCATTACCACCCATCAGAAGTATCAACCATCATATTGATTTGATACTAGGAGAAAGTCTTCCAAACAAAGAAACATACCGATTGACACCTCGAGAGAATGAAGAGGTAAATAAATAGGTCTAGGAGTTTTTAGACAAGGGTTTGGTCAGAGAGATCTTGAGTCTATGTGTAGTGCCAACTGTGTTGAGTCCAAAGAACATATATGATGGAGAATGTGTACATACTCGAGAGCCATCAAAAAGATCACTATTAGGTATAGATTCCCTTTGCCAAGAATATATGATTTGATGGATTGTTTAAGCAGAGAAAATTTCTTTTCTAAGATAGATTTGAAAAGTGGATATCACCAAATCAGAATGAGGGAAGGTGATGAGTGGAAGACAACCTTTAAGACAAATGAAGGTTTGTATGAGTGGCTTGTTATGCCATTTGGCTTAACCAATGCCCCGAGTACTTTTATGAGTTTGATGAATGAAATACTAAGAGATTTCATTGGCAAGTTCGTGGTTGTGTATCTAGATGATATATTGATCTTTATCAAGACTAAGGAGGAGCATTTGAGGCACCTGACATTAGTGACGAGGAGACTACAACATGAGCAAATTTTGATAAACCTGAAGAAGTCCTCTTTTATGAAGACATAAATCATTTACTTGGGTTTTGTGATCTCTTCAAATGAACTAAAGATGGATCTGGAGAAGGTGAAAGAAATCAAAGAATGGTCTTCACCCAGGAGCATGTTTGAGGTAAGAAGATTCCATGGATTAACGAGTTTCTATAGGAATTTCATTAGATATTTCAGTGGAATTTATGCACCAATGATGGATACAGTGAAGAAAAGGAACAATTATTTTAAATGGACAGAGGAGGCCGAGAAGAGCTTCAATATACTAAAGGAGAAAGTAATAGAGCCACCAATTTTGGTCCTGCCAAATTTTGAGAAGATGTTTCAGGTAAGGTGTGATGCAAGTGGCATTGCGATTGGAGAAGTTTTGAGCCAGGACAATAGAACTATTTCTTACTTCAGCGAGAAGATGAATGAGACTAAGAGAAAATACTCCACCTATGACAAATAGTTTTATGCCATAATCCAAGCCTTGAAGAAATGGAGACATTACCTTATCCCACAAGAATTTGTCTTGTCTAGCGATAACCAAGATTTATAATTCATAACCGGATAGGAAAAATTGAATCAGAGGCATGCGAAGTGGATTGAGTATATGCAGAATTTTACTTTTGTCATAAAACTGTTGGGAATGCTAACAAAGTTGCTGATGCATTGAGCAGGAGATGTTTGACTCTGCAGGAATTTCAGGTAAAGACCTTAGGGTCTGAATACCTTGAGGAAATGTACAGTGATGATCCAAACTTCAAGGAAGCATACAAAGCATGCACGAATCCTATGCTGAGAGATAGGAGCCAATGGACAGAGTATATGATTCAAGAGGGATTGTTGTTCAAGAGAAATCAATTGTGCATACCAATATGCTCAATGGGGGATAACCTTTTGAAGGAAAAACATAGTGCAGGATTGGCTGGACATTTAGGCCATGATAAGACATTTGCACAGTTGAGCACCTCATACTATTGGTCAGGTATGAGAACAGATGTGATAAAATTAATGAACAAATGTAGAATCTGCCAACATGCAAAAGGTAAAAGACAGAACATTGGATTGTATCAAACATTGCCCATACCAAAGAGGCCTTGGAATGCAATAAGCATGGATTTTGTGTTGGGACTGCCAATAATGAAAAGAGGATGCGATTCCATATTTGTGGTGGTGGATAGATTTTCAAAGATGACACACTTTATCCCATGTCATAAGACCAGTGATGCAACACATGTTGAAAACCTATTTTTCAAGGAAGTTGTGAGACTCCACGACCTACCCAGAAGCATTGTCTTGGACAGAGACACAAAATTTGTTGGTCATTTTTGGACAGCACTGTGGAAGAAATTGGGGATAGATTTTTCCTTCAACTCATCTTATCACCCTCAGACAGATGGATAGACTGAGGTGGTAAATAGAATTTTGGGAAACTTATTGAGGAGTCTGGTCACTGAGCACCATAACCAATGGGATTAGATTCTTCCACAAGCATAATTTGCATACAACGACTCACCAAACAGGAGAAATGGAAAGATCCTATTCCAAATATTGTATGGAATTCAACCTAGGGGAGTATCTGAGTTGAGATACTTGGAACAGAGTGAGATCAGAAGCGCTGGAGCAGAAGCTTTTGCTGCAGAAATGAAAAAGCTCCATAGCCAGGTCAGGGGGAAGTTGCAGAATTCTAGCCAAGATTACAAATGCAGAGCTGATCAACATCGCAGAGAAATCCAATTTGAAATAGGAGATTGGGTTCTAGTACATATCAGGAAGGAAAGGTTCCCTAGGGGGACATATAACAAATTAAAGAAGAAGAAGATGGGACCATGTAATATCTTGAGGAAGTTTGATGCAAACACCTATGAGATTGAGCTGCCAGATGATGTGGGAATATTGCCCATATTCAACATCTCAGACTTGTATTCTTACAGGAAGGATGACATAGAGGGATCAACAAATCAAGGGAAGATTCAGTGGGAGAAACAAATTCCTATAGCAGAAAAACCACAGATGGAAAAGATCGTTGATCAAAGGATTGGTAAGGAGACCAAGAGGAAAACCTATTTTGAATATCTGGTCAAGTGGGAGGGACACCCAATAGAAGATACCAGTTGGGAAAGTGAAGTTGATATCCAGAAGCATGGAAAGTCAGTACAGGAGCTCATGGACATGAGTCCATGAACTTTTGTCCCGGGGGAGTATGATGCTGGAGCATCATCGACAAGTACACATGACAGGACAACTCAACACCTGAGAGCTAATCCAGAGTCTTGAACGCTAGCCAGTACTGCAAATCTTTTGAAGCTGATAGAAAACAATAAAAGGAAAGATCACACGTGTGGAGACAGAATGAGCATGCGTGACCTGGGAGTTAACCCTAGTCTTAATGTAACCACAATTAGATAGCAATTAGTTTGTTTGTTTTGTATAAAGAGAGATTTTGTACGACCAAAAGAGGAGTTATGAAAATTATGATAAAGTAGGAGTTAGTGAGTAGTAATTGTTGCTTTGATTTTTGCTGTAGCCATTTCCTTGATTTGAATGAAGAGAACAAAGGGAAATTGATCCAATGTCAGGTGTGAATCTTGTTTGCAATTTCCCTATTACTGTCGTTAATTCTATCAAGAATGCATGAATTTTGCTACGAGTGTATGTAGCTTTGAAATTTTGGCATAGAAGTTAAAGATCACTTTTCTCTGTGAGCGGTGCAAGGTGTGCACACTGTCCACAAAGGAGTGCGTTGATAGGGTATGATTTGTCTCGTAAAGCTTAGGAGGAATAGCGGACGAATTCCTTTGCAGATTTGCAAAGTGATTGCTACAAGGAGTGCACAATATCTTCTACAAGGAGTGCAGAGATCCTAAATTCGACGTAGCATCAAAGCAACTCTGTAAAGAAGCCAAAGGATACGAACAGAGGAACGCTCAGATGGTGGGAAAGGATTCTTTACAAGAATATTTAATTCTGAGGTTGACGAAATTCATCGAAAAACAAGGAGTGCTTAAGGAATCATACTCTATGAGGAAATCAAGCTTAAGAGTAACACTTCCCAAGAAGTGCAAACGAGATCTAAGAAACAGACTCACTAAAAGGACAAAGGCAGAAACCTTTAAATCTTTCAAAATATCCTAAGTCGGTAGAAAGCCGAAGCTCTATGAGAAAAGATTTGAGTCATTCGATCAGAGTGTAAATAAAGGCCCTCAGCCGTCTGATCCGTGTGCAAAATGATCGTGGTCATTCGATCAAGGTAAAGTGCACTGACTTTAAAGATTTGAAGGTGTGCAGGAGGTTTGGATTCATGGAGTTCCAAAATAATCAGAGTTGTCCGTTGTCAAAGAAGACACGTGGCGAGCAATCTGCATTTCGTGAACTCAGGATTCAGGAAATCAGAGGCAAGATTTCCGAGAACTCACGATACGCAAAATCGCGATTTGATCTAAGTCATTAGATTGAGGAGGATCTAGACTGTTGATTTTCTAGGGAGATGATTCACAAAGAGTGAAATCTTGAAACGATTGCAACCATTGATTATGTTAGAATATAATGGATGTGCTCATTTTACCATTGAAAATATCGCTATTGTCACCCAACCATAGGCCGAAGCTACCCTCCAAGCACCTTAACCTTGACAGAGGATCACTCCGGAAGAAAACCCTAGGCTAGATAGACAAACAAAGGGTAGTGCACCTTTCCCCAAGGATAACGCACCAATAAGAGCTGATCAGATAGTCCAAACCCTAAACAAGAGATATTCCAAGCCAAACATGATCTGCTATTTGTAGCAGCTGCAATGGAAGCTCTCCTCCTAACCTGTGCACAAAACTAGGCACTGCAGTGCGCACAAGTGTTTCTTTGTAATTCTAAGACTGCCTGCTAGAATGAAGACTGTCCTCCTATATTTATAGTAATTCTGGCTAACTGCTTGGGCTGACTTCTCATTCTTGGTATATGTTTGTTTAATATATATTATTTCTTTTGGCTGACTTCTTCTTTTGGAGGATAATAACCTAATAAAAGTTATCTTCTTGAGCCGACAAGTCTTCTAGGGTTATTAGCCAACTCATTAAGGTTTCTTCTTGCTTCCCGGAATATCCTATTCTCTTCAGGTTTACACGTGGAGGTAAATACCTCCCGTAGCTACCATAATATCAACACTCCCTCCTAGCTAGGGAGGTATTATAGGTAATGGTCTTGAGCACAAACATACCATTCACCCGGTAGCATCAACATAGTTGTATAGACTATCTCATGACTAGATCATGAGCACCATCATCACCATCAGTGTCATCGACTACATCATCTCTTGAAACCATACTCAAATTGAGTAATTAGACATGATGTTGGATAAGTCACTCACACCACAGAGTGACACAAGAGCCATTCTTCTAATCTGGACATATGTATTAGAAAAGTAATTGTCCTGAACCATTTCCATCTGGGAAATATCTGTCCATTGATCATCCATCTAGCTGATAATCATTTTCAACACTGTTGATAGTCTTCAAGGCAATTAGAACAATATCATTCAATAGAACACAACTGTGTCTATCCATAGTAGTGCACAACTAC
The DNA here is from genome assembly GCA_900067695.1 of Picea abies. Lineage (NCBI taxonomy): Eukaryota > Viridiplantae > Streptophyta > Pinopsida > Pinales > Pinaceae > Picea > Picea abies. The sequence goes on from CBVK0102451841.1 coordinate 11,010, forward strand.
AATCTAGTGGTACACTACCACACCAAGTAGCACACAGGTACTTGATCAATGACGTATAGTCACAAATAGTGGAACACATCCACCACAGTAGTATACATCTACTGTCTAGAGACATATAGTCTTCATAATAATCATATGATATCAACCTGCACATAAATAATGTTATGATATAAAATGAATCATCTGGCCCATTCTTCCACTCACATCTATGATATCGTGGAAGAGCATCTACCCTCAGAAGGTAAAACATCAATGATGATCTATCTGGACTATTATTCTCAAGCAAGAAAGAATAACTATCCCGATTTATGATCCTGGACCATTCCCCACCCTGGGCCATTCCTCTGACACTAAAAAAAGTGTAACCTAGAGAGAATGAGTCTTCCCTAAGGAATGTCTATCCTTGGTTGTTGAACCTGGACCATTCCCCACCCTGGGCCATTCCTCTGGCACTAAACAAAGTGCAACCTAGAGAGAATGAATCCACCCTAAGGAATGATTGTCCGGACCATTTCCCATGTTAACCACAAGAGGAAATGTCTGTCCTGCACCAACCTCCAAAACAGACCATTCCTCATGTTAGCCACAATGAGAAATCGATGTCCAGTGAGGTGGGCCAATGTTCTTGAGTAACCCTCAAGAAGAGAGACTGCCCTAGACGACTCCCCATGTTAACCACAATGGGATGTTGTTGTCTATGGTACATCAACAATATGGACCATTTTCCGAACTAGAAAATGTCTGTTCGTCAGAAATATCAATCCACTTTCCAAACTGGAAATAATATTCTCATCCTGGACCATTTTTCGAACTAAAAAATGATTTTCCATCAATCAACGATACATCAGTGCTCCCTCCCAACCTGGGAGTCATATCTTCCTTTTTCAATAAGGAATTCATCTCCATGAGCTCCATCTTGAGCATGTGAACTCTTTCATCTTGAACAAAAGTTTTATCAAAATGTCTGCTTATCTGCTCATCTGTGGAGATATGTATTGGAGAACCACTTTCTCCTTTCTAGACTTCATCACAGATAATTTAATGCTTGATTTCAAATGTACTTCAGTCTGGAGCACTGGTTTTCTCTAAAGGCTTCATGTAGCTCTGATCAATAAAGTATATCATTGTTGGAAAAAATGGAAGATATCCATGTGACACTTCTTTTGTCATCATGAGATCTGATATTCTAAGTAATCATCTTGATACAATATCTTTGTTATAGAAAATATTCACCACGCTTCTTCTATGGATTGGAGGTTCTCCACCAAGTTATCTTCTTCTATCTGCATACAAGGGTCTCTTTTTGGTATGCTTCAAAGTCTTGAGGTTGCTTTTCATATGCACTTTTTTCAATTTCTCTGGAGAACATTCTTTGCATTCATCTGATGTAGAACTCCAACCCATGGATATTGTGGATGATATAAAGACTCATGTAGAGGTATGTCTGGTTTACTGGAACAAGTAATTTTCATAATCTTCTCCCTCATTCTGGGAGAACCTTTAGTTATGGATCTTGCAATGCTTGCATATATACACTATTCTTCATCACAACTTTTAGTTCCTCTGCTTGATTGCTTTTAGTGAGTTCATATCAGGCTGGTAATCTTGTGATTCTTAATGACTTGTTTTTCTGGCTTTTCTTTCTTTCTTAGAATCTTTATGTTCTTCTTCATTTTTTTCTCTAACTCTTGGGTCCATGGAGTTTCTTATAGATTCCATGCCCTAAAGATTCCACTTCTTCCTTTCGGACATGGATGGAAAACTAGGGATACTTTAAGGCTTCTCTTCGAAGAATACTTCTTCTGAGGTTGAACTAAACATGTACTATCTTTCATGGCTGCTACCATGGATATATATTTCATCATCTTCAATGGATCATAGGATTAACTCCCTCCTAACCATTTCTCCATGTATGAGTGCATGTTTTTGTTTTGGAAATATATAATTGGCTCCCTCCTAACCATTTCTCCATGTATGAGTGCATGTTTTTGTTTTGGAAATATATAATTGGTTCCCTCCTAACCATTTCTCCATGTATGAGTGCATGTTTTTGTTTTGGAAATATATAATTGTCTCCCTCCATCTAGGAGAGTCCACACTTCTATCTGCATCCTTATTGCCTTCTGCAAAGTGTTACAAATATTTTTCCAATTTCCTCTTGATTGTCGACTTCTTTCTATCTTTGCTTTTTCTAGGTCTCTTCAGGATTGATTCTGATTCTGGCTTATCTTGTAATAGCTTCCACATGATTTGTTTGATGTATTTCATCCTTTCATGTGACTTGTATAATGATAGCAAT
>CBVK0102451842.1:0-13234 GCA_900067695.1 Picea abies
TCTTCAATAGCTTGTAGTTGATCTCTTAACTGAGAGATTCTCACAAAGTATGATGTTATGCTGTCATCATCATTCATCTTCATGTCACGGAACTCATTCTTCAGACTCATTATTAGTCCAATGTTTCTAACTGAGAAGAGGTTTGTTAGAGCATCGTACATATTCTTCGATGAGTCAAGATGGGAGATGTAGGGTATCAAGTGGTCTTTTATAGATTCCACTATGATACTCATAGCATTTATGTCACTGTCTTTGAACTTCTCCATAACTGCAATGTTCTATGGTTCCTTCTCTTTTCCTTCTTCAAACTCTGGTTTCACGATATTTCCTTTCACGATATCCAACAATTTATTCTTGGCAGGGTGAGGTCAATCCTTGTCTTCCATGCTCTGAAGTTAGAAGCTCCATACAATTTTTTTTCTGAATTCATAGAGTAAGTCATAGCTGCTTTGACTTGGTCAACCCTAGATTTGACCAGAAACTCGAACTTGATGTCTTGGCTTGCTGAGAGTATCAGGATATGCGCTAGGCTAGGGTGCACTGATCTATATGGAAATTAGGTCAATCTCTTCAATTAAGGTTCCTCAATGAGAGGATTAGGGTTTCTACAACTGCACCTACTAGTGACCCTAGCGACAATGCTATGGTGACTGCTCCTGCTAGAAACCCTAGCAACAGTTCTTGAATGAGCTTAATATCCTTACAACTATGTTTTCTTCCAGTGGTTAGAATGAATGAAGGAGGTGTGGGCCCATAACCTATTAGAATATAATGGATGCGCTCGTTTTACCATTGAAAATATCGCTATTGTCACCCAACCATAGGCCGAAGCCACCCTCAGAGCACCTTAACCTTGATAGAGAATCACTCTGGAAGCAAACCCTAGGTTATATAGCCAAACAAAGGGTAGCACACCTTTCCCCAAGGATAGTGCACCAACAAGAGTTGATCAGATAGTCCAAAACCTAACCAAGAGATGGTCAGAGACAAACGTGATCTGCTGGCTGTAGCAATTGCAATGGCATCTCTCCTCCAAACCTGTGCACAAAATTGGGCACTGCAGTGTGCACAAGTGTTGCTCTGCAATTCTGAGACTGCCTGCCAGAATGAAGATGAGCCTCCTGTATTTATAATAATTCTGGCTAACTGCCTGTGTCGATTTCTCATTCTGGGTATCTGTCTATTCAGTATATATTATTTCTTCTGGTCAACTTCTTCTCTTGGAGGATAATAACCTAATACAAGTTATCTTCTTGAGCCGACAAGTCTTCTAGGGTTATTACCCAACTCATTAGGGTTTCTTCTTGCTTCCCGGAATATCCTATTCTCGTCAGGTTTACACGTGGAGGTAAATACCTCTCGTAGCTACCATAATATCAACAGATTGAAGGGGGAAGTAGAGTCATGGATTTGACTCTGTCGAAATTTCGTTATTCGGGAAATCCAAGGTAAGACTTTTGAGAACTTGTGATACATGAAATCGTGATTTGATCTAAGCCATCAGATTGAGGAGAGATCTAGACTATTGATCGTCCAAAAAGGAGAATTCAGAAATTCAGATATCGGGAGAAGAGGAGCATTTAAATCTTTGATTTCATGAACCATGAAATACCGATACATGAAAGGAGACCAGAACCGTTGGATTGCGGGAATTTTAGACTGTTGATATGACGATCGGAACCCGCAAGTTCAGGGTTTCAGATATCGAGAGAAGGGGAGTGTTCAACCCTCTACCTTCATGAAACATGAAGTCAAGATACAAGGATGGAAGATCTAGACCGTCGGAGGGTAAAGGTCGTGGACCATTGATATGATAAGGGATTTCAGATGTCGGGTTTCATGTGTCGGGAGAGTTAAAAGAACTCACACTCAAACTTCCACTCCGTGAGGTCACGACGTGCCTTTCAATCAATCATCTGGTCACAATCGTGGTCATGTGAGGAGAAGGGCTTAACCAGGAGGGCTAGCACCTATATATACTCCAAGATTTTAAAGCACCAAGGGAAAGCCCGTAGGTCCCATATAACCTGCGCGTTAAGGGAAAAATGACATGTTATGTGGAATTGAGGTTCTTGAGGGGTTGAAGAATTGGTAGGACTCAATTTCTTGATCGATCCTAGACCGGGAGGTCGTGCATCCCTTAGGAGAGAAAGGGGGTCTGCATCATACCACATGCAGGACAAAAGGACAACATAAGAACGAATGTCCAACACTCGTGCAATATATGGCAACAAGAATGCCAAATTCGTTACCAACAGGAGGACTATGGTGTGAAATTTGTAAGAAACAGAGTCACAATCCATTTGACTACCCAATGATGCAGAAATACCAGACAGTCCCAAAGAGTTCATATTGAAACTTTTTCAAGTCAATGGGCCATGATGATAAAGACTGTAGAACCATGGAGTTGATGAGAGAGAGGACATTAGATGCATATAGGGTGCAAGAAGAAATGATGATCGGGAAAGTTGCACCTCAGTTTAACCAGGTACCGGCCCCATACAACACTGTGCAACCACAATATAATATTGCACAACAACCATATAATACGGCACAACCACAATACAACACAATGCATCCCCAATACAATACCGCGCAGCACAATCAGGAACTTCAATATAACGCGCCATGAGGCCGAGATCGAGCTGGCTACAGAGGTGGAGGATGAGAAAGTGGAGGATTTGGAAGAGGTAGAGGACCGGTGGTATGTCACAACTGTAAACAACCAGAACACTATGCAAGAGAATGTCCACTTCCACCAATGACTTGTATGTATTGTCCCGCACCAGATCATGACACGGAAGAATGTCCTACGTTGTTAGGGAAGATCTAGGAAAAGAGGAACCAGAACAATCAGAATGTTCAATGGATTTCAGTAGAAGCGAGGGACGATGAAAGAAACATTAACATAGTTATGCATGAAGGAGCTAAAAAAGGAAACGACGCAGTCCGACAAGAGCCAGTACAACATTAGTGGGTGAAGAAGAATGCCAAACCAAGGAAGCAATTCGACGCGTAGAATGAGAAGGAAACATTTAAGAAATCTAGACAAGAATTTCTGAAGCAAGACACTACGTCGACCTCAACCGCACAACATAGAAATGGAGTGCCAGCGTATGAAATGCCTCCATCGTTGGATCATACCAAAGAAATGCAGCCTCTGGGACAAGTAAGTACAATCAAAGGATTTTTGCAATCATGTGTAAAAATATTAAATGATCCATCCTCTGTTAAGATATTACAAAGTATGTTAGAAATATGTAGCATAGAGACAAAAGGAAAACTAGAACAAAAAATAGTCAATCACCTACATACAAGGAGAAGAACAAGTAGGGAGTTCAGGCTGAATTCCAACATCAAAGATTTTAACATGGGAGATATCATACTGGATCTAGGATCTGAAGTCAATGTATTCCCCAATAAGACATGGCAATGTATGGGAGAGCCCACATTAGGATATTCACCCATTTAGCTGAAACTAGCAAACCAACATAGAGTTCTACCAATTGGGAGACTGAAAGGAGTAACAATAGACCTGGATGGAGTGGGCACGAAAGCAGACTTCGAAGTGATTGAAATAGTGGATGTCACAACACCATATCCAACATCTTGATTTGGATTGGGCATTTGATAACTAGGCCATAATCAATTTAAGGACATGGAAAATGACATTTGAGTCAGGAGAATACAGGGTCATTGCGCCATTAGACCCATTAGAAGGGAAGAGGTTTGTAGAACCTACTTTCTTGGAATTAGAGGAAATTAACCATTTGTACAGAACAACTGTGCAAGATGAATATTATGTAAACTGAACTACAGATGGGATACTCAATTGGTAGAGAATTAATTCATTTGTGTCAGAATCTAATATAGGTTTAGAAAACTGGCAACAAATGCTAAATGAAGTTTCCACAAGGAGATGTGCAAGAATAGACCATGCAGTAAGATGGGTAGGTATGGAGATAAGGGAACCACCCAATTTCCATGGGGTAAACGATATAGAAGTATTCTTGACATAGTACGAGAATGAAGTATTATAAAATTAGATACTCTTAGCACTTAATATAGCACTCAAGGCCACACCTACAAGATGGTGGGGTGCACATAAGGAAACAATAAAGGATTGGCACAGAACAGAGAACCAACCAACAATAGAAGTGCGATGGATAGGGGGCACTAGTGGAACACTTGGAGAAGTGCAGAGCGTTATGGAAAATGACACCTCTAGAGGAATGGCCTCATCATTTCATACACACATTAGAGGGAATACCAACAAACAGGTATACGGACTAGGAACTGCGCAGAGGAACTACGAGCTGGAAATTACTACAACAAAACTTTACAACCACTTTCTCATTTTAACATGAGAACCCCAACATAGATGAAAAACTAAAACAAATAAGAGGGGTGATATTCATTCAAGAACCAAAATTCAAACTCATAATAGAGGAACAACAATGAAACAAACATGCAGTGAAATAACTGTTATCATCCTGCCGTGTGCAGGAAGAAATACGAGATGAAGACAATCCATGTGATATTCAAATTGAGGAAGATGAAGGCAAGAGAGAAGTGGAAGGTCCACCTCTAGAATTATAAGTATTTGATGTGTCGATGAAGGTGAATAAAGTCAACATTAGGACAGGTGAGAATCCTAAAATGGCTAGCATTGGAGACTACTGGGATGAGAAAATGGTAGAAAGCATCACAAAATTACCGCATGAGTACAACGACCTGTTCCCCACAATGTTCACATAAATGAAGTGCATAGTAGGAGAGCTAGGTGAAATGAAGATACCACTCAGAGCTGAGGCAAGACCGATCAGAAAAGGACCATATAGACTATATCCGATATATAAGAAAATTTTTAAAGATGAGATCGATAGGATGCTCGAAGCCATAATCATAGAACATGTAGAAGAATCAAAATGTATAATCTCGATGGTAGTTCAGGAGAAAAAATAAAGTGGGATAAGAATATGCGTCGACTTGAGGAAGTTGAATGATGCATGCATACATGACCCATTCCCCACACCCTTCACAGATGAAGTGTTGGAGAACGTAGGAGGACAAGAAGTTTATTCATTCACCGACAGATACCATCAGATCAAGATAGCACCGGAAGATAGATACAATACCAATTTTTCTATAGAGTGGGGATCCTACTTGTACATGGTCATGTCGTTTGGAGTGAAGAATGAAACAACAATATTTTCCAGAGTAGTCATAGCTGCATTTAAGGAATTTATCCACCGGTTTCTAGATGTATACTTGGATGATTGGATAGTCTATAGTCTATTGAAATACCATGTAGAGGTCTCGTGGTTGATGTTAGAAATATGCAGGCAGTGCCATATATTATTAAACATCAAGAAGAGCATCTTCAGAACATCATTTGGGATACTATTGGGCCATATAGTATGCAAGCAAGGTTTACTAGTATACCTTGCCAAAATTGTAGTACTTGTTAACCTGCCACCACCAAAAATAGTCCATCAACTAAGAGCGACATTGGGACACACAAGATACTACAATTTTTTTATAAAAGGGTATGAACAGATTATCGCTCCAATGGAGAAACTGTTAAGGAAAGATACAAAGTTCTAGGGGAATGAGGATTGTCAACACGGTTTGGATACAATGAAAGACAAAATGGTCACCGCGTTGATACTAGTATTCCTAGATTGGGAGAATACATTCCACGTGCATGTAGATGCATCAGCCATAGCACTTGGAGCTATTCTGGCATAGCCAGGAGCAAGAGAATTAGTTCATCTGATAGAATTTGCTAGCAGAAAATGATCAGAATTATCAGAGAAGAACTACAACACTACAGAGAGGGAAGGCCTAACTATGGTCTATGCACTACAGAAGTTTAGACATTACTTATTGGGGAAACATTTTAAGATTTTCAGAGACCATTCAACACTCAAGTACCTAGTCAACAAGCCAGTGTTGGGGGGGAGAATCTGTCAATGGTTACTACTGTTTCAAGAATTTGATTTTGAAGTAATAGTCAAGCCAGGGAAGTTCAATGCAGGACTTGACCACCTATCAAGGGTCATGAATGGAGAGGAACCTAAAAGTTTAGAGGATAACTTTCCATATGCACAATTATTTTCAGTTCAGATATCCGATGAATACTTCACAGATATCATCCAGTACTTGTGTACAGGTATTGCACCATAGGAATATAACACCACGCAGAGGAAAAACCCGGTAGTCAGGGTTGCATATTATCAGCTAATTGCAAGACACTTATAATAAATGGGCGTAGATAGTATCTTGAGAATATATGTGCTAGAACATGAAAGACCAAGGATTTTAGCAGAATTGCATGAGGGAATAGAAGGAGGACATTACACAGGCAAAGCTACTACATAGAAGGTATTGCGCGTAGGACTATGGTGACCAACCATTCACAGAGATTCAAAAGAGTAATGTCAGAGATGCGATGTATGTCATAGGGTTGGTAAACCCAATAGAAGGGACGAGATGCCCCCACGACCACAGGTAAAGTTGCAGGTATTCGATAAGTGGGAAATAGATTTTGTGGGAACAATTAAACCACCTGCAAAGAGGATAGGAGCAAAGCACATTATCACCATGACAGAATACCTAACAATATGGGTGGAAGTAGCTTCAGTCAAATATTGCAGCATAGAAACATCAACACACTTTCTATTTGAGCAAGTGATCACTAGATTTGGTTGCCCAAGGATTTTGATGAGTGATCAAGGAAATCACTTTATTAACAACACTATTAAGGTGATGACTGAGGAATTTGAAGTCCATCATCAAACGAGTACAACATATCATCCACAAGCAAATGGAACAGTAGAAGCCTTTAACAAAATCACTGAAAATGCACTGACAAAGATCTGTAATGTCAACAGGGATGATTGGGACCTAAAAATACTAGCATTACTATGGGTATACACAACCACATGCAAGAAGTTGATAGGAAACATGCCATTCAGATTGGTATATGGACAAGAATTAATGGTGCTATTAGAATATTTAGTACCCAGTCTGCACGTAGAAGCAATTAGAAACATTACAGAATGAGGCGCATTATAGGATAGGTTGAATCAATTGATGATTATGGAGGAAGATAGGATCCTAGCAAGATTCCAAAAAGTTCTAGCAAGAAGTTCAAAAAGCAAGGGACAAATATTGGCATGACAGACATATAAAGAGGAAAAATTTCAAGCTAGGAGACTTAGTATTGATGTATGACAACAAATCTCTTCAACATCCGAGAAAACTCAGAATGCATTGGTAAGGACCTTATGAAGTACAAATCATCATAGATGAATGAGTTATATAGTTGAAGGACTTAGGAGGCACAAAACTTAGAGGGATGATCAATGGGAGCTGACTGAAGCTGTACAGGGACAGTCGACCACCCACAACTTGAAAGTCACCGCGTAATCATAAAAAAAAAAGAGAGAAAAAGAGATAGTAAACGATATCAAAAGGGAACAACAAAGGCATAGTGCACCGAAACTAGAAGGAGAAAGTGCTGGAAGTAAAATAAGAATGCACACCCAATCCCATGAAGACAAGGCCAACGATCAGTTAAAAGAAAAAAATTGAGGGAAAGGCAGATACGACAAAAGAAGTGCCAATTGATGGAGGCTATCAGAATTGAATGCCAGAAATGACTGACGAGACGTCACATTAATCGTGCCAACTGAAGATGGAAAGGGAAATCAATGGCAAGTACGAAGGAACTGACAGTTCAATTAAATCATGATCGCGGTAACATATTTGACAATCTTAACATGACGCCCATACAAAGCAAGGACATGGGAGTGGAAAGGTTATTGCAAAATAGGGAAAGGCATCGAGTGATAAAGAATACAAAGAAAATAGTGAAATTTGCAGAGGGTGTAGAGGCTAATGATCTCGAGAAACGATAGATTTACCACCATGGCACCACCTAAACAAGGAGAATCGATCCAAACTGCCAGAAAACCCTGAGGTAGGACTAGAGCATAATCACAACCGTAGGGAAGCGAACAACAACCATCTCAACCGCCAGAATTTGTCAATGTGGACAAAATCCCATCGCTGGATACAACACTAGGAAGCCCAAAAACCATTGAGGAGGAATCCCAACAGACAAGACCTGCGGGCATGGATATTGATATGCCAGAAGAAGGGCAGGGCTGACAGAATGAGGACGCAGGCATCCAAGTGCAACCAAAAAACCTTATAGAATCCCCAAGAGTCAATGGGACGACTCCAAACCAGGAAGAAATGACCGTGCCAGAAGAATCACAAACAACGACATCGAAACAACCACAGGAGGGAGCAGTGGAATATGTCATTGGATGCCCAGAGCAGTATCCCGAAGAACAAACAATGGAGGTTGGAACCTCAAGTCAGCCACCACCGTGGAACGACAAGCAAATGGTACCTAGGTCACTGCGCAGACAACCCACCGCAACAATTGTCTTTCCACGCATACCCAAAGGGGTATGTGTATCAACAAATTTTCTAGGTTATGTAGAGAAATTGAGGTACTTAGACCATGATGTAATGGACACAGACAAGTTCCCAGAGTTTTCTAAGAAAGTCTACCTACAGACTGTGGGTATAGGACCCTTTGGGGAACTAATCCATCAACCAGTCTAGTGGGTAGTAGGACTGGCCAAAACTGGAATTCTAGGTCTATTGGACCTGCCACACTTTGGAAGAGGCCAATATGCAAACAACTATGTCAAGCAATTGATGGTGGTCATGCATGACAGACACTTGTGGCTAGAACACCTCATCTCAATAGACATAGAGGTCATCGCACACATCACAGGGATGCCATCACGAGGCATGAATCCCGCATAGATCCTCGAGGAAAAAACAAAGGAGAAAGCAATGACTGAGGAAATGAAGAAGAAATATGGCACTGAAAGGGGGTCACGCATAATCATTATCAAGCATATTAATGACAACGTGACAAGAATGGCCACACAAATTATGGCTTGCAAGTTGCTCAGGAAATCCCGCAAGGAGGAAGTCTTGGTCAGTGTTGTTGTAGCTACAACATAGTGTGTCGAGGGCACCGCACTCAACTGGGCCCCTTACTTGTTGAATATGTTCCTAGACGACTGCAAGGATGCGCAGGACCTAGGGAAAAAATTCATTATTCATGGCTACTCATCCTGATAGCCATTATGGGATGGGAGGAACTAAAGTACTCATTTTTTTCCACAAGACCCAAACCCTGCCATGGAGCATGATACTTATCGCTTGGAGTCACTTTGGATGCCAAGAACAATAAAGCGAATGAAATTGTATTCAATGGATATCTTTGCGACCTATAGGACACCATCACAAACACTTGGAGGATAACACCGGAAGCTATTGCACACTATCAGGGCATAGCCAACTTCAAAGCCACTAGACATGCGATGTGGATTCAGGCGCTGAAGGACCCCGACAATCAATGGCTACAACTACACTACTGTATCACAGAGGGGGACATACAAATTTCCATTATGGATTTGGAAAGACGAATGGAGGATTTTATTCCTCACTCGAGAAATATCCACAGAAAGAGAGGAAGAGGAGGTCAGACAGGAACACACACATGCTGAGGAGATAGGGCAGGAACAAACATAGCTCGAGGAAGTAACAGTTCCCAAGAAACCAAGGACAAGTCAGAACATGACACAACCAAAGAAAGGGGGGACATCCAAGATAGGAGTCCATATGGGGAAGAAGAACAACACACAGGTGGCCTAGGTATAGTAGAAACAGGCTGAGGAAACATAAGGAACTACATCAAGTGTTACGCTACAAGAGCCAAGACAGACTAAGTGACCGACCACCTAGATGGGGGGTGCGTGCAAGAAGACAAAGGAACATAGAACGCCTCCATAATACATGATCATGGAGGATGATGCAGACATGGTGGCCCAAATGGTCCAAGATCACACATTCAAGGATATTGAGAATGTTGCACGCCAAAGAGACAGAATTGAAGAATAGTTAGCATACATGCGATAGCTCCTCAGGAAGATCAGGGAAGCATAGGCAACCGACAATAACTTAGAAATGGGCCTGACAGCATCACATATAGGAGGTGCACCTAGATCAAGTGAGCAAGATAAAATCTAGATGATAGCACAACCGAGTTCAATGTTTCATATCACACCCAGCATGCTACGCATGGACGAAATTGTGGGGTAGACACCCTATATTACTTGGCTCAACTACAGTTGGTATTGCTGCGGATACAAACTAAGGTATTGTATAAATTGCAAGTCAATGTTACATAGGAGGTACATTCTCACGCACGCATAGAGACAACAGAATTGCAACAAACAAAGGGTGATCGGGATGGGTTGGAGTTGGTACTTGATCAGGCCAATCTCGAGACCAAAGATGAGAAGGAACACTTGAAGGGACTGGAGAAGAAAGTGGTTGTAGCCTATGAGAATATCCCAAAGAACACATAGATGGATGAACTCACAACGATAGAGAAGATTGATCAGATTATGTAGAAAATCGATCAATACCAATAGGATATTGAGAATCTTCTGGAGAAACTCACACCTACCACTCCACTGGAGGTGAGGGAGCAAAGGAAATAGGATGAAACATCACAGATACAAGAGATAGAATGAAAATTCCATGTGGTGAATGACTTGTTCGAGAAAGCAACGTAGCTCTGGACGAAGCTGGAAGAGGATCAACAGGTCCTACAGTGGGACCAGGAAGGAGAAAGGATAAGTGCATCATCCAGGACCTCAAGTAGAGGTAGAAGACAATGTCGATCATGGAGCACGTCAAAGGGGCACAAGACATGAAGAAACTACAGGCATAACTCATAATTGCACAGACATAGAAAATAGAGCGCCAGACTCAAATGGAACCGCTCTAGGAGCGAGCAACAAAGGTCATTGCACAGACAAAAGAAACCAAAACATATATGGCACAAACCTAGGCAGAATGTGCAAGGATGGTCAACGACGAGATTGCAGTGCATATATTAGACGCACTCAAGGAGAAGACTGTGCAGGCCCAAACACAAGAAATGAAGCTCATGCAGAAGTTCCAAGCGATCACAAGGGAGATCGACGAAGCACAGAGGGGTTAGTTTGCTCGAGACGAGCTAGTATTGTGGGTCTGTTAGAGGTAGACCAAATCGGAAAGAAAGGCTATTTTGGGAAGAAAGACATGCAGGAGGGAAGTGACAGATGGAAGGAAGAGCAGCATGTGCGCATGCATGGAAGACCTAACGACGTTAGGGTTAGATTTTTTTGTAATACATTGTAATGGATGATGAGCCATAAACATATAAATATAGATACCTAGGATGTCTAGAGGAGGCAAGGAGAGAAGAGGAGGGTTTTGAGGAAGGAGTCTTGTTTTGATAACTAGTTTGTAATACTCTGTCATACGACCTACTTTTGTAAGATGTTGAGCTGTAGAGAGTCATAAGGGTAGATCTCAAGGGTTAGATCACAGGTTGAGGATCCTGGTGTGATCTATTCTACCTCATAATGGATCTCGACCTGACTGAAGATGAGTTGTACAGTGCACAACGTTGTAGTTTTGGAACTACCATAATAAAAGAGCTTGAGAGCCAGATCTTTGTGGACGTAGCCCAGGGAGGGGTGAACCATGGTAAAACCTGTGTTATGTGATGAATGCTTGTGTCTCTTTTACTGTTTATGAGTAGACATTAGCATGATGAGTTGATGAGCTAATTACATTACATACATAATTGGGAATGACAGTATATTGCTTTGATAAGTTAAATAGAACTCTCAACACACATTTCATAGATCTCCATTCAGTCCTAGACTGCAAACACCTGAGTATTATAATCACCCATTAAGACTATCTCTGGTGAGACTGCACAGTGTACTCTGTGCACTGCGTTGCCTTCTGGTTTACTAGGAGGGACAATAGTTTTAAAGGCTTTGTTGGAACCCCAGTAGACATGAACCTGGGTCAAGTATGTTAAAGGCAGATAAGAAGAAAGAAAACCAACAGGAATTTAAGCACGACGAAGGGGTTAAATTGATTATAGTAGCACTCTTCTAGTTGGTATGTGTGCAATAACCAACAAGGTCACAATTTTAATATTCAGGCCATGTCCAATCTTATTCTAGGGAAAGTTATCTTCTTCCACATTTTGTAAAACAAGCTATCATCAATTATTTATTATTACCAAAAAAAGAGTCTTTTGCTAGAAAATGAAATCAAGATATATACTACTTTAGCTCAACACTTTTGTATAATTTCTCTTAAACCAAAAATATAAGTTTGTTTATAGATTTTTTCAAGGAATATAGTGCTAGGAAGAACAACATTTGTCATGAAACTCTATTGAAAAGAACTATTGAGAAATTGGATCTAGTGACGAGAAAAATAATCAAATGGAAGTATCCTATAGAACTTAAAGAGTATTGAGCTCTGATTTATGCTCATTTTGAATCTGATGTTTTTGTGGGCATTGTGCTTACCTCAATGTATGTCTAGTGCAAGAGTCTAGAGAATGTACACCAAGTGTTTGAAATAATGTTGAAATGAGATGTTGTGACATGGAATGGAATAATTGTTGGTTATTTCCAGAATGATCGACCCTGTGCTTTTTTCTATAGTTTTTCCAAGAGGATTAGAAAAATGAACAATTGGATAGTGGTATTGAAGGCATTGATGCTCATATAAAATCTATTTAAATATTACATAGTGATGAAGGAGCATCAAGGGCAAGGCCAACAACGTGATGCATTAGTCACATGTTGTGGCTTTGGAAAAGGATTAGCATTCCTAAGGATTTGAAGACTTTGATTTTCAAAGTATTTTAATCTAAGTGGTTAATTATTGTTATTTTTTCTTGTTGTCAATTTCTGAGTCAAAGTAGGAATAGATGGCAGTATAAAGCTCCTTGCGAGGAGGCTAAGCCATCTGGTCAGTTTGTTCCTAGTCTGTAGGACTTAGTTTTCCTAATAATAGTAAATTCCTCTATTTGTGGAAGAGGTGGTTAGTAGTTAGTTTTTATGAATGAGAATTCAAATGGATAGGGGGACTGAGTTAGTGAGTAGAGTGGAGAAAAGGTAGAGACAGAGGGAGTGTGAGGCTCTACGTACGACAGATGAAAGAAATGTAAGCTGAGTTGGAAGCTTGAGGGTTTCCTACAGAGAAATTTGCAATAAATAGATAGTGCTTTTTGTATTTATCGGTGTTTTTCTTGTAAGTAACTGAGACGGTATCT
>CBVK0102451876.1:0-27918 GCA_900067695.1 Picea abies
ATGGCAAAAAGTATGGGCAAAAAGGGTACAATATGTGGACCTAACATCATTCAATGTGCTTGGTAACCAAGAAGACAACGATAACTAGAAGTGACAATATACACAGTTCCTAGAATGGAGTGGCCTGGTTCAACATAGGTGTTGATATATAGTGACATAGATAGAATACGATGTTTTAGAAAGATAAATTTTTGCAGGACCTTCAAAGCACAATTCAATAAACTCTTTGTCTATACTAAGAATCTTTCTCTTGAACTGTAAGTTGGGTTCCCTTTCCAACAGTTGCGCTCCCAGTGTCCACCGACATGTGAAATAAAAATTGAGGATAGTGTTCACATCTCGTCCATGATTTTTAATTTCTCCACACATATAGGATGCCCACACATTTCTTGAGTAAGTGAAAATCATCTGTCTGAGTTGTGGTTCTATCTTCAAAAACATTTCCCAATAGTTGGAGTAGCTCCGAAGGTGGAAAATTTATTTGGTCCACATTTTTCCTTGCTCTCAACCCATCTATGCTTGGATTTACTCTAGAGAAGTGAAGGATAAATGTACTTCATCATGCATCCCATAAATTCAATCAATGACCAGACCAATTTCTATAGCTAGAATATGGTCCAATTACTCGTGGTGCTAGAAAAAAACTAGCATCAAGTAATTGGTCCAACAAATAGAAGCATGATGATCCTCATGTCTTGTTTAGCTTTCTTGCTGGCGAGGAAGACATGGAAAAATAGAAACAACATAGGTGGTAGTCTCTAGAATTGAGCCACAAACTTCAACAAATACGTTGATCCATGGAGAAATAGAAAATTGATGTGGGATTAGAGAGCTGGCATATAGCAACAGTTTCGAAGAACATTTCAAGCAACTATCTAACTAGGATAATTATATTGATCTTGAATTGTACAACGGGTCCTTTCCTAACAATTTCATTCCCAGTGTCAACTGACATGAGAATGAAAGGTTTGGAGTACAATATATCTGCATGGGATGTGAACGGTACATAATCAAAAAATCCATGGATGCGAGGAATTTGGGATGGAAAGAAAATCCCTCAAATAAATGGATGTGATGGTTGAATATATTTTGATTCTTCTTAAATGGTAGGGAATGGGAGCTCTATTTGTGGATAAATGAGGGTTGGGTGTGAATACTATGGCTGTGGGAAGTCTTATAAATAGCTGAGAAGAAAATAAAAAAATGTTGTCGACTTGTTCCCATTTTCTCTCCAACTTGATGTGTCAGTGTTCCTGTGGTGATACATTTCAATTCAGATATGGATTCCTTTAATGTCGAGTCTCACGCCAATGATTTTTTGTACTACTAATGGGCCTTCGACAGACTAGCATCATAAATTTATAGCATCTATGATACATGTGAAATCTGGATGGATCTTGCTTGACGCTTCGGTGCTTCCAAACAATGTCTAGACCTTGGATCCCCTATGCCAGTGTGTCTTCGTGTTCATTTCCTCTGTGCTTCCCATGGCTTCACATGTTGGCTCATATCTGTAAATCTTGCAATGTGTCAAATTTTGTTGTTTCCTTGTATGACTGTAGTAGGTTTTGTTCTAGTAATGGATCTCCAACTATACCTAATATGTTCTTGGATATCTCCTTCGTGCCATAATATGGTATTATGCCTTGTTGGCTCATGCATTTCTTTAAGAATTGGTATTAAATTCGACCTATATTTTTCAAAGTACGGGTTTGTCGGTGTTTGGTCCATAGGATATCATTGTTTGTCTAAGAAGTTTGACATCAATCAAGACATAGGAAAATATTTATAAGCTCTCTATTTTATACATCCAAATAAATAGGATTAAGTGGCTATGCAATTTGGAGATTTCTATGTTCAGTTGAAGCAAAGTAGAAATGCCTAGAATCACATGAATGGATGTTGAAGATACAGGTGGAACATAAATAGTGACATGTGTAGCAAGTATTGATGTGCAGTAGTAACAATTGGAAACATATGTTTACTATAATGTAAATTATGTAGTCGGCAAAAAAATGCAATGAAATTGTTCTTCATATTTCTTATTTTGCGTAATTTCTATATGACTATGCAACTCTACAAGTCCAAATATTTTCTGGATAGACAACCTCAACAACCAAACAAAATGATAAGAAAATGGTGTGCTTTTCCATGGTAAATGCTTTATTGCTTCTATGCTAATATAACTCAAGTAAATTTTTACTAGGATTACATTATTATATATATCAGGTGCATATGTTTGATACATATGAGCACTTAAAAATATAACCAGGGAAGGAGATTCAAAACTAAATTTCTTGCGCAAAACACAATCAACAATTATGGCACAACTAACAAGAGAAGTTGTCAAATATCTGTAAATACTAGTTGCATCAACAAAATAATTAAGTATAGATTCACAAGTTTATATACAAATTTTGTGTACAAGATTATTTAAACACACACACACACAAAATTTAAATTATTGAATTTTGTACCATGTAAATAGCTCTAAACAGGCTCAATGTACATTGATACTACTAAATACATATTTCACTCCATTTCAACCTCTCTATGTAATCTGCGATTCTCTTGCACATGATCTTCTTTTTGGCTTCAGAGAAATGCCATATGAAATATGTTTGCAATCAAAAACTCCAAGTGTTGTTTATATGCCGTACGATTTTTGAGTGCATGGAAAATTTACATTGAACAATACGATGTAGCTCCACATGTCACATAGATAGTAAAAAAAAGTGTTGTCGTGATGCATCTGTAATGAGTTCTGTGTATTTTTTTCCATTTCTTTGGACACAAAGTAGAACCATAAGTTATTTTTTTGTTAAATTGATCTAAATGCAAATGCATACAATATATACATTGTATATATATGTTATCTATGTATTTATCATATGGGAAATATCATCTGCATTTTGCGTGCACTTTGGATGTAAAGTATTTACTACCCATTATTAAAATTGCACTATCATTGTATTGAATTTTTACAGTTAAACTATTTTCACACAATCAATTGAACTATTCCACTAAGACTTATATACTTCAAACATTGTGCAAAATTTTACATCTTCGATTAAGTTATTACAGATCTAGAAGAACTATACAAGCTTTCCATACCCTTTTTTTTGTAGTTGTTTCTGAACATAACATATATGTTTCTAGATTCTTCTTTTCATCTGCTTCAGTAAATTATTTTATTCTACTATTCCAATGCATTTTAAACCCTTGAACACCTGATAAGATAACTGCCAGGATTTCTAAATAAACAATTTATATTGCTATGTCCCAGTTCGGTAAATTGTATGCAATCACCAACAGAATAGAACTATGAACATATAACAACTGTAATAACTTTTCTTTCTCCACATTGATACCAATCCTATATCTATATATACATGAAATCAATTAGCATGCAAGTTCTTCTTTCTTAGATAGGTTGAAAATAGAGCATCGTTTGGAAATTGTTTGAAGTATTAGAAGTTCGCTAGGTTGGTGCTATGATTTCTATGAATTTTGCACACAAGTGTTGATAATAGACTAAGCGTCGCTTGTACGAGCACCATTACTATGTGAACCAACCTCTGCAAAATCCCCGATTTTGAAATATATGGCTTCCTCAATCACTTTTTCCTATTGTTCCAATGCATTTAAAAGCATTCACCGAAAGCATTGGAAATGTAGAACTGTGACAATCCACTACCGTCCAATGAATTGTATATATTCACCACATAACTATTGAGAATAGACTAGGTCTTTATTGTGTGACCATCATACATGTGAAAAATGAAGAAGTATGAAAGATATAACTCCATGTTGTTCAGAAATGCACAAGTATTGATATCCTCATATGAAAATGTAACAGTTATATGGTTCATTTGCTTTGATGATTTTTTCGCATCCCACATAGATGTGTCTTTTTTCCTTTGTAAAGTTTTTTTTCCTAGCATAGTGGACATTCCATATATTTTCAATTCATGTGTAGAGAATCGTTATCAATTCTATATCATACTTTCATTATGGTGCTTTTACAGGTTGGAACTTGCAGTTTCTCACCTTAGTCGTTCTGTACAAAATTTTGCTATCGACATGTTTTTCAAGTGAACATACATATTTGTTGTGTGCATTGGAATTAGGCGCAAGGACGTGGTATAAATAGTAAATAATTTCTCTATTTTCCACCATTTTGTGGAGGAAATACATGCTCATGAGCTATTATGCTTTCACACATCTGCATTTGCAATAGTTTCTCACTTTGTTGTGACAAGCTAGGTAATATGGAGAAAGGCCTAGTCACTTTTAGCGTATTGTTTTTTATCAAATTTAGAAGAAAAGGGTAGTGATTTAGGGCTGGTTCAAAGTAAATGCACTTGGGCAGTGATTTAGGACTGGTTCAAAGTAAATTCACATGGTCTTGAAGAAATATTAGTTCTCCAATTTATTTATTTTTCAAAAAATTTCAAAAAATTTGTGCACAATGATTTTATAATCTATAGTTAATGTCAATTAGCTAATGTACTTAGAAATTGTGTTATAAGGTTGTAAATTGTATATAAACACCTACCTACCTCATTCTCCTTGGTCACCATCATCCCCATGAGTCCATTAGCTATGAAAATTTTGACAGTTTTTTGTTCTTTGCACAAATATCCTTTTCTCTTATCCGAAGATATGAAATCTAAAAGGGGAAAAAATACATAAGAAGAAGAAACAAAAAAAAAAATGAAAAGTGCAGTAAATATGAAAACATATTAATAGAAATCCTCGTTTCATCCTTCCACTTTCTACCACCATTCGAATCTATTCTCATATCCCAACAAACCAACTCTTCTCTTCGCTCTTCCCTAGTCTCATCATCATTCTACCTATTCTCTATCTTATTCTATGTCCTAGATGCCAAATTTCATATTCATTTAATTTTGATTTGATAACTAAATTTCCTGTCATAGGCTCCCATCACCGACATTTTCATTCTTAATGGTCAGACAAGAAATTCCTTCCAAGTACACCCCAAGAACAAAATTTTCTTATAATTATGCAACAAGGAAAAATGAATGTTCAAATTTCACCCAAAAAACTTTCCCCAAAATCATCACTAGCAAAAGATCGCATTGATCCATCATGCAATGGGTCAACTTGATCACCATTCACAAGTGGTTATGATCTCCATCTTGACTAGATCTAGATGAATTTAACAATCTTCTAGACTGACTAGATCTCCTTGTTTTCAAATCCTCCTCCTCATTATATATGCATGGTTTTAAATGGATTTGAAACATTAAAAAGGATATTAACTTTTTGGATACATTCTTTATTCCACTAAACTCCCTTGCATGACTATTTTCCCCTGCTTGGCTAGGGTTCCCTATTGAACAATAGGTCCTTAACAAGATAGGGGTCCATGTGCAGCCAAGGGTCCTCGCTGGACTAGGGATCCCTCTATTTATTTCATTGGACATCCTGAAGCATTTGCAATGAATAATTGGAGACTCACATCACAACAACTACTCTTGATCCATATATATTGTATATTTACCAAGCTACAAATCTATGACAAGCAACAATTGTATGTGTCACAAGAAAATTATGTTAATCAATTGAAAATATTTTAATTTACATGATCCAAAAAATTGCATTTATTCCACATGCTTGACTAGGGTTTCCTGTCAAGCTAGGAGTTCCTGATGACATAGCAGTCCTTGTCTAGTCATGGGCCCCTGTTGGACTAGGGGTCCCTGTATTTCTTTCATTGGATATCCTAAAGCATTTGCAAGGCATAATTGGACACCCACATTGAAACAAATCCTCTCGATTTGTATATATTGTATATGTACCAAGCTGCAAATCCATGAAAAGCAACAATTGTATGTGTCACAAGAAAATTATTTTAATCAATCGACAATATTTTAATTTACATCATGAAAAAATTGTATTTCTTCTGCAGAGATATAGATTTTTCACCTCTTCATAGGTATATCCCTACACATCAAACAATTAGTAAATAAAATATATCTTCAACATAGAAATATAGTCCACACACATATGGCTTCCTCCCTCCACTCAATTATATTCCTGCACAACGAACACATAGTAAATAAAATACATAAAAAACAATGTAGTTATTTTTGTAAGTGATTGAAATGGGCATAAATAATAAAAATTATGGCTAAATTTTTTAACTTAGTATTTTGATAATGATGTCTATTAGTTGGTGTAAAAACGATTTTTTACAATTTTTTAATATATTCCTATACAAATAATTAAAATATTAATAATTATTTATTAATTTAATAAAAGTTAATTATTAATTTAATAAAATTTAATTATATATCTTCAACAATTTGCTTTTCGCATATGCTAATTTCTTAATTGAACACTTATTTACATTGATTCCAAGATATTCTAATGTCTGCATTTAACACTTCACTTGTTTACTAAGTTTTATTCCACATCGAACAATTTACCTTTTCCTTTATCTTTTACAAAGTTCTATGCAAAGTGTTTTCACTACAAGCAATTTAGAATTCTTCTGAAATATGCTAAGTTGCTCATTGAACGTGTCACTTATTTACTTATTCAAAGTTCCTAGATATGGTCATAACAAAATTCTCTATGCAACTGATGGAGTCCTAGAAAAACAAACTTGTGAAAATTCAACCACTTATCATGCAAATTACATTGCCTATTAGTATCCATACTATCGAACTATTGAAAGTGTGAAGTTGCAAAGTGCATCAGTGCAACATGTTTGTTGATATGAATTATCGACATGAGGGTTCAAATTAGACCAAGTGTTGGCTCTCCCAAAGATATGTGTGTGTGGATGTGCATAAGACATGTATGTGCTGAATATATATCTGGGTGAAAGATATATATTTTTAACAATATTTTTGAAGTTAAGCATATGCAAAACAACATTTGTTCACTTTATGTGCTTATTTTTAATATATGTATATATGTAAATACATTTACATATATAAAAAGTTAAGACTTTGGTCTTAATGTTTGTTGAATATCCATAGTTGTATAAAAAAAATTGTCAATACACTATAGTTCCAAGATTTCTTGGTCAAAATCCTTTTTTACTTACCCACTTTTCACATTTCATGGATTCTACACATTTATATTTGTGGTACAATTGATACCTTACTACTATTTCTTCCAATCATTGTGCCAACAATTCATGGCTAATGCTCTCGCACTTGACACTTCTCCAATTTAACATTTCCATTGGTTTCGTAGCATTGATTATAACAACCCAGATAATTTTCGTGATAGACGAGTTATTGATGACACCTTGATTTTCTATGATTTGCAAAAAAAATGGAAGTTACTTATCATTTGTGTGAAGTAAATATGACCCTTTTCTATGGCATGCTTAACTGTTTCTATGTGTGCATCGTCATACTTTGTAAATAAATTATGTGTGGAAATGACATTTTAGTAAATGCACCAGATGCAATTTATCTTAAAGAAATTGCACCTCGTTATCACCCTTACTACTGTACCTCTGCACTCAACACAACCATAAATTATTCACCCAGTTTTACTCTACCTTGAAGACTTTGATCTTTTCGCTTATTTTTACAAAGTTTTATGGTGAATGTTCTTAGTTGTTTTTACTTTATTCTTATCATTATCTTCTTTGCAATAATGATATTGCACTTTATTATATGAATTATGTTTCTGCAAACACTATTCATTGCCTATGCACCATGCTAATTTGTTATCTAACATTTTCAAAGATGTTTCGATTAGAAGAAGAAACCTTTTGTGCTAGTGGGACATGGACTAGCTCCTACCAAGTAAAAACTCCAATGCATTTCTTGTATAAAATTATGCTACCGATGTACTATTCTTCAAAAATTTCTCGGTGAAAATCTTTTTTACTTAGAGAATTTTCACATTACACGAAGTCTTTTTCCATTGCGATATCCCCAGACACCATGCACCTATATCTTCCACATGTTCACACTTCTCACATATATATCTCACACATAGTAAGGACTTTACTATTTTTATTTTCAACCCTTGTGGGAACAATTCATGGTTGATTCAAGAACAGTTCCCACTTCCGCAATTTGGAATTTCAAATGGTTATGCATCGACATTATAACAAGATATGTAATGTGCACAGTTACAGATTCATTTATTGCACCTTTATTTTCCACCATTTGCAAAAAAATGAAATTTATTTACCACTTGTGCGAAGGAAATGTCCCTCTTTTCTATGAGTTGTTTAGTGGTCTCTATTTATGGCTTCCCATATTCTACAAGAAACTTACATGTGGAAATGAAATTTTAGTAAAAGTGCCATATCCATTCGTGCCATAATCCGCACTGTATGTAAATGCAATAGTTTCACAGCACATGTTTTGACAAGCTAGGTAATTTACACTATCACTGAAGCATTTATGACATCATGGTTTGATCCAATTTGACAAGAAAGAACAACAAGTAGGTAATATATCGCATGCAACGTGAATGTATTGTTTTTCTATGACCTATATAATGGTTCCTATTAATTATTACACATCTTTCAAAGATATTTCATATGTGTGTAAATTCTTTTCTAGTGAATAGGATCCATGCAAGATGATTTAAATCAATTGGACCCTGCTAATATACTATTCACAAGGTTCAACTATACCAAATTTCATTAAACAAACAACACTATGGAAAATAAAGGGAGGAAAGAGCCTTTTTGCAGAGATACTATCAATTCACTAGCCAAGGAGACATTAATTTTCATTGGTTTGCCTTGTACCAATGGTTCTTGAAATAGTCACTAGAAAAAAATAAAAATGACCGACTTTGGACCATATTCTTGGTCAATGTTGGTTGTGTTCTTGAAGATTTCGAATTCAAAGAACTAATAACCTAGTGTGCTTGAAGGTTTGACTCAAGGACAAAGATGATTAAAGTAACAATGAAAAGAAAAAATTCAATGGTTCTTACTTTGAAAATGTTCAATAAAATGCTCTATCATTCGTCTTCAAATAAAACTCTTCAGCTCACAGATGTAGAAACCTTCGTGGCATCTTAGATATGTGATTGCAATTTATTGAGATACTTTCTACTACCTTCTGCAAACATGTTGATTGACCTTTCAACCATCGATATAACCTTGCTACAAGAAACATATCAGGACTTTTCATGGCTATTCGCCTATGTCGCTGACTGTGAGTCAGATTCACACATACCTAAGTAAGCTCTATATGCACTGTACTTTTCTTTCACAAGGATTCCATGTTTGATTGGGCAGAGGTCATATCAAATGAACTTTTTTTTTTCAGTTAAGTAACTACTTTATCACTCTGATATTTGTCATGGAAACACATTTGGTATTCACAATTAGCTTTTTCAATTTCTTTGAGAGTCTCCTTGTCAAGGAGACCGTTAATACACAAAATGAACCAATTCATTTATATCACTTGGTTCTATGAAATCATAAAACACCATTCAATTTTTTCATTGTTCAAGATAAGTTGGTTAGAGAGTTCATACACATGTTTGTTGGGGTAGAGCCTAAGAGAATAACCTAGGAAGTTGAATATTTTCTTAAGGGGGAGGAAATTTTCATTCAATAGAAAAACCATACTTCCATCTACTTGTATGGTTGTCAATACAAACCGATTCTACTCCCTATATTTGTCTGCAATATATTTTTTGTTGCAGAAGTTTTCCACTAGTACAAATCTCATGTATTCTCTTTGATAGAAAGAGAAAAAAACAATTATTTACATTGCCTCTTCGATTTGGGGAAACAATGGTTAGGAATCTATCACATTTGAAACAAGTCTCAAAGAAACTTAATCTATTTAATCTAAAAGAAGAACCCCTAGGGGCTTTTGATCCAAAGGGATTGTTCTTGTAACATTTAACATCGATAAGCTACATCAACCTTTTTACAATATTTGAAGAAGAAACAACTAAGAATCTATCAAAGAAGGACACAAATTCATGCAGTGATGGCTTGTTTACATAAATAAGTTCAAATACCAAAATCCAGGGTAAAACAAGACAAAGGGGGAAACTAGTGCTAATGTCCAATCTTCTTCCAATCACAATCCATGTAAGAGATCCTCACCCGAGAAAAGAACCGAATGACACAAGGTAAACATATAATAGAGTAATGAAGGATATTTTGGAGATGATAGTGGAAAGAAACAACCTCATGCAAATCTTGAACGAGCACATATAGTGTCGCATAAAAAAAGGAAACAAACCCCAAATAGAGACAATTCACAAGATACAGAAATCCTAGGAAATGATGAAGATATGTAAATCAACAACACTAAGCTACACAACTAGGTAGCCTAGACAATTGTTGAAAGGTAACAAATTAAATAGGACCTCGCAATAGAGGAACCCATGTCTTTGACAAACAGTCCTTAACATTACACAATACTAACTACAAGAGGGATGGAAATAAGTTGTAGATAGAGAGGGTCAGTGTCAAACACATAAAGGTTGTTTAGAAATTAATTTTAGTGGTCAATATATAAAGAGTTGCACCATATGAACTCATGCAACTACATCACTACACGGGGGATGGTATTGCAGATTCAATTTTGGAACAAGAGTTGCAAACGATTAAATTGAAGAAAAGAATAAGTGAAATTGAGGATGCACTTAGTTCCAGACCATTATTTTCACAACCAATGGTGATACTTTCATCATAACATACTCCTCAAAGTACTCCAACAATCTCAAGGCCAATCAGGAAGGCCCTTCAATGGTTAAATGGATTCAGATTCTATGTTGCTGATAAAATTAATAGAAGACTTGATATAATCAAGCATGCATGGGAAGTCAACACCAACCTATGTGACCTTTCACAAAGGAATTTAATTTTTACTGGATATTTGAAAATAGAATTGCAACATGAGGAAGCCTACCGCAAAAACAAGTTAAACACTTTCATTGCACAGGTGACTAGTGTTAGCACCCTATAATTCATGTGCCTAATTTATAAGCTTAATATCTCATTTTTGCAGTGTTTTGGCATTTTTGCAGCGAAATGGTACTTTTGTAGCACCCTGTAAAATTTCGCAGCAATAAACTTTTGCAACGATATATTTTCACAGCGAGGGGGATTTCGCAATGCTCTCAAGCTCGATGTTTTTGTAGATCCATGCAACCACTTGTCGATGCTAGTTTTTTAAATGAGTAAAATTGGTATGTTTGGGAAAATAAAAATTGGTTTATAGTGGCTTTTGTGTTCTTGGGCTCATATGTAGGATTAAAGTTATTTTTTATAAAAATTATGGGCCCGAGGCCCAAACTTTAATTATTATATTTCATTAAGAAACCTCCAAGCCACGATCTCCCATATGAAATCCCAATGCCAAATCAACACCCAATACCAAACAAAATGCACAAGCAGGAGAGCCCATGGGTTCATATTTCTTGCACTATGTGTCAACCAACTTTGGAGAGGGCGATGAATATAAATTCACCAATGTTCATTATTTTCTTAAATTTGGGATTATTTCTTCACTATGAAAAATAAAAAACGCAACATCTTAACTCAAAGCCAAGCAAATGGATCGAGGGCCAAGTTGGAGGATGTGCACTCTCAAAGAATTTTAGAAGTTAGAACACCAGGACCAAGGAAGTTCACTTCAAGTGGAGCTCGAGAGCACTTATATATATGGGATATACTCACAGATGCATTAAAAAAATTTCAAGCTCTCTAACTGTGATCAAAATCCATAAGGCTCGTAGTGTGATGGGTTAAGGTGAACACCATAATTCAAAGGTTTATATCCAAATAGAGAGGAAATGAGCCCTTCCAATGAGAATTCTAGTCTTCCCAAGGTGGAGGAGGGCATCGACAGAGCCATACCTGATGCACTTTCCATGAATGGAAATGTTGTACATATTTCAATGAGAGATCGTGGGATAGTAATGACTAAAGAAGATCTCATAAAAAATCTGGGAACAATAGCCAAACATGGAACTTCATCTTTTCTAGAACAAATGCATCATATAACCTAATATGTTTTCGTGTTCCCTTCAATGACATGTCTCCAACAAGATTGGATTGAACAAAGGAAATGTTTTCGACAGAATGAATATCAGGCAAAGCGAATAGAAATTCGATTTCAAAGTTTAGACTTGAGTTCTTCCATATGTAGAAAGTGGATCAAATTTATTAAGTTGCAGAATATGACAACAATGACAAAATGATGACATCATTTTAAAGTAAATAGTTTTATGCTCAAGTGCCTTGTTTCACTATAGCCTATCAAATAATGGATGGAACATGCTCTTAGTTTTCTATTAAATGAAATACATAACATATAGAGTAAGATTTTGAAATTTTGGACATTGCTAGTCAGGGTTGTTGGTTACTTGGGCTGACCTAGGTTATGATCTCAAATAGGTTTCCAGCAAAACCCTCAAAACTATTGTCCCTCCTGGTATACTGGAAAGCAATGTTGTGCACATAATTCACAACATATTCTCACCTGAGATAGCTTTATGGGGGACTACAATACTTAGGTTTTTGCAGTCTAGGAAGGAATGGGGACTGTGTTTTGATCCTTTTCCCTATACATCATCATCATTAATCATTCATCTACTTCTAGAAGTCATTCATCATTAAATTATGCATGCATGTTGTTATAGTTAGTTTTAACCATTCATTCTTTAAAAAAATAGTAAAATAAATCATTCATAACACATAGAACAAAATATTTTACCGTGGAATGCTTAGGTGTTTGCAGTCTAGGAAGGAATGGGGATTGTGTTTTGATCCTTTTCCTTATACATCATCATCATTAATCATTCATCTACTTATAGAATCCATTCATCATTAACTTATGCATGCATGTTGTTATAGTTAGTTTTAACCATTCATTCATTTAAAAAATAGTAAAAGAAATCATTCATAACACATAGAAAAAAATATTTTACCATGGTTCACCCCCTTCTGAGCTACGTCCACAAAGACCTAGCTCTTCTAATATTTTATTCATTCTGCTGCAAAATTTGTGTTGTGCATATTACATATTCAATATTATAATCAAAAGGAGGGTAAGTACCCTCTGGGAGGATGACTATATCACACCAGGCTCCTCATCCTATGACCTAACCCTCAGACACTAGCTTATTACACTCTACCACAATCACCATAACAAAACTCACAACAATCAATAACTTCTGAACCCCTAACCTAAACCTCCTAGGTCTTTATTTATACTTCTCTACTAGCTTATATCCATTACAATATTTTCAAAAAACCTAACCCTAACATGGTTAGGCCTATATGCATGCGTGCCATGTTTCTTTTCCTCTTGCATGCTTCTTTTCCTTCTTTTTTTGCATGCTACTTTTTTTCCTCCTAAGGTGTGTGCTCAAAAAATAGACCTTCTCTTCCAAAATTAGGATTGCGCCCAAAATATATCTTTCTCCCAAAATAGGAATGCACCAACATGCCCCCAAAACTGACATGTGGCTCGTCTTGAGCCACTCAGGTGGTGTGCACTCCCTATACCACTTTCTTCAAGCTGTGGAACTTTTCTGTTAGTTCCTTTCCTTTTTATTTCACTTGCACAACTTTCTCTACTAGTTTCTTGACCATCTATGTTGTTATTTGTTCTTGCAAAAATGTTGCGCTCTCTATATATTTCTGTGCCATCCTTGTATTCTCTTTCTCCATCTCCACAATTATCTACGTTTCTTTCTCCTGGAGGCACTCCAACTGGGCCTGCCTTTCTTTCTTATTGATCTGCACAGTTTTTAAGTCTTCCTGCAAGGTCTTTATCTCCCACTTACTCTTCAAGAATTTGGTAATTCTCATGGATTTATGTCTTTGATTCAACTTCTGCATTGTAGCGCCAATTTTCTCCTCTTGTTGGTCCAACAGTTTGACCTTTTCATCCTCCTCCAAAGTGATCCAAATTTGCGAAGTTCTGTCAAACAGTGTTGTGACTTCATTGGGTTACCTTGCCATCTCTTATGTCTGGAATGTTGTTTGTTTTTCTATTTTATCTCGGATATTAGGAGGAGTCGTAGGATTAATTTTTTCTTTTGAATTCTCTATCTCCTTCCTATATCCCTCAATTGTTCGCGTAATGATATTTATCTTTTCATCTGCGCTCCTATCTAATGTTTGTGCGCTATATAGAATGTGGTTGTATACCTATGTTAGCCCCTACTCTATCTTGTTAGGGCATTATTTTTCCTCATCCTTATCCAAATTAAACTAGTCACAGGTGATATGTAACATCTCTGTGACCCCTACCAACTTCCAATTTGGTGGCATCCACGCAATCTCTGGATTGCACCTCCTGCATTACACTAGCCTAGATTATGTATAGTGCTTTCATGGGTATTTGTGCCATGACTAAATCAAAGTGGTTTGTGTACCCCATGGGTTTCTACATAGTCTCCTGATCAAATCTAACCATCTACTGGGTGACCGTGTATGTGGCACTGCATTGCACCAATATCTTAACTGTATCATTTTATTCTTTCTACGCAGAGGGTTGTTGTGTCTTTTTAGGCTGATGCATTGTGTCTTGTTGTACTATATGAATTTGTAGTTGTTGTAGAATATCATGGAATTCTATGAGTTTGGACAAGATCTCCTCTCTTTGTGATTTTACGACACAGACCACATATTCCCCCTGTCCTAGACCTTGTCCACCACGAACTCAACATCATCCTCTGTCAGGGTGATGACTGGGCATTTCTTGGTGTATTTCATATTTTTGTAGATTTCCTCCACCTATGCTGTAGTTATTTTTGTCTATGAGGGTTGTTCCCCACTCATTATCATCTTTGCTTCCTCCTCTTCGACCTAGGATGTGTCTCCCTTCTTGGCACCCCCCTGAATGTTTTCCCTAGGAACTGTAGTTTTCCTCCTTTGCCTCTTTTGTACTATTCTTCTTCTAGATGCTTGATTACACACTGCAACCTTCCTGGTGTTAGATGTTGGGCTATTTGTCTTTGTTGAGGGGATTTCTTTATCTTGCCCCTTGGGTTTAGCTGATGTTGTTGTTGCTAACTTTATTCTTGGTTTTTCTACTTGCACCTTCCACTACACAGGCCATTCTTTGAGTATCCAATCAACCCCTTCTCTAGTGACACGACAATTCATATCCAATCATTTCTTCTTTGGATCCCTTGAGACCTGGATCCACATATGGTGCCTTGATGCCTTAAACTGGTCTATCCCTTCATACTCTTGGACCACTTCCATAGGAATGCACCACACAATGGTTGTTTGTTGTTCTATCTCTTCCATAATCATAGCGAACACCATGCTATTCACCTACTTATTTTTGGCATCCTTGGCCTGCCAGAGGGATTCATACCTGGCTTCTTAGCACTTCCCTTTCCTATCCAACAAATCCAAAAATTTTGGCTCCTGCCACCTTGCCAAGTTGTTGAGGTCATTTCCCGCTTCTGAAATTTCCCTCCCCTTTTCTATTTTCCTGAATTCTTTTCTCTCTTTATTTTCCCTCTTCTATACTTACTCATTTTTTCCCTTTTCTTTTTTCCCTCCTACTATCCCTTTCTAGTTTTACACTTAGTCACATTTTTTAGACCACGGGTTAGCGGACTTACAGCTTCTTATCTCCATCTATAATGTGAAATCATGAGTCTAACCAACCTTTGTGTTGTTCCATACTTAATCGATTCTACGATCATGGGTTCCTAGGCTAGCGAGATCGAACTTTCATGATCCTATTTTCTGTGATATACACATTGAAAAAAAAAGTTATGTGATCTACATTTTGATCCCCAGAATCCTCGAACTTCCAAGTCGCATTCCACCTATGATGATTCCATCTGACTGTCATGCCATTATATAATTAGCCAATTTAACACCTTATACTGTTGCGGACTCCCGGGTTCACGGGTTCACAAAAATATCAAATCATATTTTTCTCTCATTCGTCCCCACCACCCTCACACTCTTCCCAATGCACATTTACTATGATTTTAATGATAATAACTTACCATATAGGTTTGAAAGGATGGTCATTAATAAGCTAAATTCTCAAGGATATCTCATATTAAAACACATTAAAGAAGGTTTTACGGAGGATTATATTATCACCCTCCAGCGTTCATTTTAAAGATAATCTGAAGCAAGGGAACGTTCTCGTCAACTTATGGCAACAACTCAACAATAGTTTTGTGGAGATACATTGAATGTTTTTTGGCATGAGGACCTGAGTTTTGAGTGGTCCGGAGCATATTCCTACTATTCATCCTCTTCTTCCCAGAAGGAGGTAATATGGACGTCTGTAATTGTCCATGCAGGTTGTGTCCTTGAACTCTTTGACTGTAAGGAGTTGGTCACCTGGTGCACCGAGAGATATATTCCAATCCAATGGATTATTCAGTTGTAGGACTATTCCCCTGTCTCTTTATCACCTCAGGTATACCGTAAGATGTTGAGACTTCCCAAACCAATGCTCACCTTCAAGGGTGAAGATTGCAGGGAGTTCTTAAAAAATCATGACAATGGATTGGACCTCTTACCTGAATTCCTAGACAACCCAACGGTCGTCCCCGAGGACATCATGAGATTTCAGGTTGGCTCGTTTAAAAATACCTTCCTAGAAATTGCATGGGTTTTTACGAGGATAACAGGACAATAAACTACAACCAACATCTCTCAGGTGATTCTTTACATTCTATATTTTACGGTCAAAGAACAGACCATATTCCATTGGGGTAAGTTGATTTCCATTGAAATCTCTTCCCAATTGTCGTAATACAGGATGTTTGACTAGGTGAGTAAGTTCTTGGATAGGAAGGGGACACTAGAAAAAATGGATAATTATAACTTTATAATGATTTTTGGTTCCAAGGAAAATCCTTCCTTCCTTCCGTGCCACATATCTCACAAAATGTTTGTTGTTAAAATAACAAGGAAGTACAACTACTCGTTTCATTTTTTCCATGAAAAGAGAAAAAATAAATTCATACCTCTTCCTTGGAAAGTTGGAGACTTCATATTTAGAAATATGAACAAGATTGATGAATTCATGGGCCACTTCCATAGCCTTAATCTAAAATATGTTGAAAGAGTAAAAGGGTTCGACCCTAGAGGAATTTTTGTAAAAGATATATTGGTTGTTGTTTTCAAAAATTCTTTCATTAATGATATTTTGAATGAAGATGGAGATAATGTCTTAGCCACTCCCTCTCGTGACACCGATGACCTAGAAATGATACTCAACACCAATGAGTCATACAAGTAGAGAGGAAAAGGTTTGGGTGAGAAAATTTCCCAATCCCCAACTGTCACTCCAAAGAGTACAACATCGCAGAGCAGCACTCCAGTGACCCACCAAATTAAGAATGTAACCCATAGTTCTTTAGGAGGAGGAGGAGATAAGAACCCTCCTTCAAGAAAAATTGAAAGTTCTCACAAACTTCCCTTTAGGAAGAAAATAAATAAAAAATTGCAGGAAGAGGAGGGACCTCAAGGTGAAAGTGATATCTGCAACCTCTCTCTTGAGGATATGGAACTCAAAATTGACATCGAAAAAGTGTTCCCCAATGTTGACCAGCTAGAGAAAACTGCTCACCAGAATCCCCAGATGGAAATAATTGAGAGAGAGACCTTCAATAAAGAAGAGTATTTTGTATTTAAGAGCATTGTTTTTGACAGCGAGTTCAAAAATTTGATTATTGAGAAAAGAGATGTAAATAATAAAAGGGGAAATCTCATTCAAAGATTAACCTACGGAACATGCGGCCTTCCCAAATTTCCCAAATTCACTGAGCAACTAGAGATGTCTAGATAACTATATTGGAGGCATTGAAGAAGATAATTTTAGGTTAAAGGAGCAAATCAAAGAATTGGAGGAAACTTTAATGCCTCTTCCAGTACTTGATAGTCCTTTAGCAATGATCAGGCCTACCACACCTGCAACAAAATTAAAAGGATAGGCAATATTTCTCACATCGTCCCGGGGCTATGTGGAGAATAATATCAAGAAAATAATGGAATTAATTATCGAGGCTTGGGAGATGTCAAAGAGCATGGTCTCTTTTGGAACGAGATCACACGCTTTTGATGAATATTTACAGGAAGATTTGAAAAATGAGGAAGGTTTTTACCTCGATGTGGTTGTACCATTTGGTTTTAAAGTTACTAATATGATAGATTTGAGAATAAGAGAGGAGGATATCGCTTCTTCGAAATGGATAAAACAACCAAACACATGCTGGAAGGAAAAGATTACAAGCCTGAATATTATTGTCCAAGAATGTGGTCAAGTTATAACCAGAAGAAAAGAATTATTCAAAAAGATGACTGAGATAGATCTAGTTGGGAGCACCAATGGCATCCAAGACCCCAAATTGATACTCAACTCATTTTTATTAACCAAGAAATATTTTGATGAACAAGTTGATATCTTTAAAGGGTTATCATTTGAAAAATTCTACGAAATTCTTGAGTATAGTGAAGATGACGTGAAAAACTAGCTATTTGATTATTTGATTAAAAATCAAGATATTGAAAAATATTTGTGAAATATTTTTATTGATCTAAGGGACTTGGAAGGAGAGATCTTCAATATAAAAATATGGCATGAAATCAACGTGGTGCCAATGAGGAGCTACATCAAGGAGTGGTTTAAAAAGGTTGTCGACAAACTTACTGATGAAGGGCAAAGAGCAGTTGAGACAGCTCCTATAATTGTTGATGAAAGCCATAAAAGGACATCAATGAGTAAGTGAAAAACATGAGATACAATCATAGTAATTTCATACCGATCACATATTTTTGTCTTTATCAAGCTCTTCATCTAGTTACTCCAGCTCTTTAAATAGAAAGGTTTAACTGAAGACTAATACTTTCTTTTTTCTTCTTACCAGGTCTTGTCGTCTTCCACCTCCCACTTTATTCATTCTATGAACTTCATTCTTATAGATATTTGCTTTATGGTCCACAGGAGCCCCAATCCCATTCATTATGACAAACCCATTTTAATTTCAAAGAATATGTATTGAACTATATATTTTTTAGAAATTCCAAGAGAGTTTTTTTGGGAACAATCTCGATTGTACTTTGTAACCCAATTTTTCTGAATATAAATTATTTGAGGTTGATCTATCGTTATCTTCATTTGAGTTTTCCATGTATCACTCTGTCAAAGTTTTGTTATGCATGTAGATCATTTTCTTTTATTTTTGTATGTGATCATAAATATTCATCCCTACTATGATGGATGTGAGGAAATTTTGTTTATTTGCTTTAAATGTATGAATGTATGTGTTTCCTGGTCCATTTTCATGAACTTTATTTTTAAAAGAAAAAAAAAAAAAAAACATTTTTCCATTTTTTTGTTATATCTATTTTACTTTCCTTTGACGGACTTCTATAAAATTCCCACATTTTAAAAATCTCGAATAGAGGAGTTCTACCTCTATAAAAATGCAGGAGGATTTGTATCCTCGTGAGGCTGATGTTTCGGTCCTAACAGATTCAAGCATCAACATTTTTGGTGACCATACTGGGGACATGAACTAAAAATTTGGAACCTGGCCCAACTTTTTTGAAAGAATATATGAATTTACCCTGGGGTAATAAACCCCATTTAGAAATTGGATTGAATAATCAACAAAGAATTTTGCACTAGTTGTATAATATGGTAATATCAACATCCCAGACTTGAGAGTAGTTAGAAGGGTCCTAGAAAATCTCAGTCCCAGAAGAAGAAAGAGAAATCCTTCGAAGAAAAGGGAGAGAAGAATGACAATATCGAAGAGACCAAATATTGGCTAGAATAGAACAAGAACAAGGTAAATATTGAAAATGGACGAATACAAGGGAACCATTACCAGAAGTAAAAGTAAGAAACTCTCCATCCTTATAAGTGAAAATTATGATCTTGAAACCTCCTAAAAAATTGCAGTGAGAGACGAATAGCCCCAAAACGAGCATCATGAGGAGAGACAACGAGGTGAAAGAGATGTTGCAAGAAACCAAGGAATCCTGAGGTTTGGAAATAGAAGGAGGGTAAGAGATTCCCCTCTTAATCTCATAGGTGAAAAACATGAGCTCCATGTCCTCCCTAAGGGAACCTTAAAGGAATTTTCTGGATATGGGACAATCAATGCAAAGAGGCATATGCACTTATTTCTTGACATTTGTGACTTTCACCGAGTCGAATATGATGATGTCATGGTGAGGTTGTTTCTGAAAAATTTATCAAAAAAATATTATGAATGGTATACAACATTTCCCATTAGATCCATTCACTCATTTGATGACCTCAAAGAGATGTTCCTAACTATGTTTTCCCCCCAAATTTCCTACCATACCCTCCTCACAGAGTTCACCTAGATTGGGTTGAGGAAGAAAAAAAGGAGATGAGATTTTAATCTTAGGTTCAATAAGACCTTGAGTAGAATCCCATAAGACAAAATACAAAATGACTCGGTCATTCTTGGTTTTTATAAGAATGCAATGCCCCAGAATGTAAAATATGACATCAAAACATCCCAAATGGATACTTTGGAGGAAGCAATGATTAAGGCCACTGAGATGGAAGAAATTACGATTGAAATGAGTGTCGACCCCAACATTATACTGGGAAGAGTAAAAAGGAAGACAAGAGGATTGAATATTTATAATCAAGGAGCATCCAGCTTGAGAAAGAATGAAGAATTTAAACCTCGGGTGGCTTCGAATCAAACGACGGGTGAAGGATTTTTTAAAGGAACCATACCTGACATAAAAGTTGATCCTGTGGCATCACAGGAAACAAAGAAAATAATTGAGATTGTGCATATGAATAGAAACATAAAAAATATGCAGAATGAAATAACCAAGCTGAGAAGGGGAGATAATTACATGCCAAACCCAAGAATTTTGATTCCCGAACAAAGGAGGAACCATCCCCCTGAAAACATATTCAAGTTCGAGAATAGTGACGACGAACAGAGACCAAGGTTTCCCAAACAACCTACTCCAAACGTGACTATTTTGGATGATGTCTATGATGAACAATTGATCAAGCAAAAATGTTATTACTTACCTAATGAAATCTCCGAGATAGTGCAGATGGAAAGATGCAAGAAGTCCATGTATATATATGGAGAGGGAGAAAACGATCCTAGCTTGCACGAAAACGCTGCCCAGACAAGAGGGTTTGTAAATAGACCAAAGAATAAAGGTGACTCCGACAAAGAAAAAGAAAAATAAAAAGAAAAGGAAAAATCAAATGAAAAGTGTCAAATGAGAAGGTGATAGTTGGAACCACAAGGAAACACTTGGCTTCAAGCTCAAATCAAATGACATATAATGTTGTGGAGGACTTAAGTAAGTTGAGGATAAATTTTCCTTTTACGGAAGTGGTGAATATTCCTCAGCAGAGGAAAAACATATTGAAGTTGTTGAATGATCCATCAGAAAGAACTGAAGTTGTTGTTACCACTCCAAAACATAACCAAAGCTCGTCGACTGCTAAGCTAAGAGGTAAAATTCCACCCTTCTACATTGCAATTGAAAACCATGATGTTGCATTACATAAATGTTTAGTTGATATTGGTGTGAAAAATAATATAATTCCACTTGTGGTTATGGAAGCGTTGGGCATGAGTTTCATTAAGTATCATGAAACTGGTGAGAGTATATATGCAATCAATTCTAGAAAATTGTCGGCATATGGGGAAATCAAGGATTTTTATGCCTGGATTACAACAACTCCCCATATCATCACAATTTTTAATACTACCATGGAAGACCTTCCTCCAGCATATGGCATTGTGATGGGAAGATATTGGGCCTCCATGATCATTGGTGTTGGCCCTCGACCAAGTTTTGAGTAAACCTTGGTCAGGTTTGGACCACTTTTTGGACTTCGACACATTAGTCGAGAAAGGAACGCCCAGGCGAAGCTGAGATCATGGATCTCACCAATTTTGTGGGCTATGTGGACCCAACAATGGGTTTTTTAGGGTGTTTGTAATGGTTTATGGGATGTCGGCCCATGGGTTCTCCCATGATTAGGTGTTTTTGTAAGGGATTTTAAAAGTATAAATAAGTAAGAATGTATTGTAGAAGAGTGTAGTGGAAAGTGGCTAAGTGCAAGTAATTCGATTGGCTTTGTGCAAGAGAGTGTCTATG
Source organism: Picea abies (assembly GCA_900067695.1). Lineage (NCBI taxonomy): Eukaryota > Viridiplantae > Streptophyta > Pinopsida > Pinales > Pinaceae > Picea > Picea abies. Next base: position 22,109 of record CBVK0102451876.1, read on the forward strand.
TGTTAAGGATTTGTTGGTTCTATGCCTTGACCTAGTTTGGAAGGAGGATCAGGTTCTCAGTGCACAAATCTCCTGTCCTCTGTGAAGCTTGACTCTATGGCTTGGTGCACAGGAGTTGCTGAATGTAAGAGATTGATGAATAATAAAGAAGACAAAGCAGTTGGTGGACGTAGCCCCACATTTGGGTGAACCACGTATATCTTGTGTATTTGGTTTTCTTTGTGCTGTGTTGTTTATGTTATGAATCTTCTCAGTGATTTTATGTATGATAGATAGATCTGTTGATTCTTAGTGCTTTAATTGCATTAAATACAGATGAATGTTAGATCTAACTCAATACTAAGTGCTCAGGATATATGATCATTTATTGTTACTATGCCAATCTATATTAGGGTTTGTTCTATGATGTTAAGGAAGCTATTAAACTAATTCTTATGATCTTCTAAGTGTTACTAGAATACTCTGCGAAGTGTTATGATCACATATCTGTGTCCCAGCTCAGTTACAGTCACCTACGTCCTGTAGCCCCCCTGCCTCTACCTCGGGTGAGACTTTGCTTGCTCCATAGGTGTTGCTAAAATGGGTGGTATTTAGGGTTTTTTTGGTTCATTGTTGAAGCGTTGAAATCTAGGTCTTCCCCTGTGCCAACAGGTGGATATATAATGAACAATGACAGTTGTATGATGCTACTAAGCAAGGAGCGAGCAATTATTAAAGTACCCCATGAACCTAGAAAACCTTTCTCCTTCAACAAAAAGGATAATGAATTAATGGAAGATTACATAGATGTTGGGATTGGAAACTATGCTATCTTAGACATGGAGCACAACTAAAACCTAGAACAATTTAAAGACTTGGAGGGACCAGAATGTTTGTTTGAAGTCTATTGGAGAATGTCATTTGACGAAGCCTGTTCTAAATCTGGGAACAAAGTTGGAATTGTTCTCTTAATCCTAGACAAGATGACACATCCCCACACATTAAGATTGGAGTTTCCATTCACAAATAATGAGGAAAAATATGAATCTTTGATCCAGGGGATGATCCTCACACAAGGAATGAAAATAGAACATCTCATTTTGACTGGAGATTCAGAGTTGGTCATTAATCAGGTTACCAAAAGTACAAAATAAAAAAGGAAAGACTTAAGTTGTATTTCAAAAGAGTTAATAACCTAATGGAATTCTTCATCGCTTTCAATATCACTTTCATTCCAATGGACAAGAATCAAAAGGTCGATTCACTAGCCTTGGTGGACTCATTATCAAACCCAGATGATGTCCTAAGAAAAATGTCTTTCCAGGTAGAAAGGGCCTTTTGGCCATCCATGCCTGGTAATAGTGAGTACTTACAAGTTTTTGAAAATGATGAACAATTGGAGAATTTTTTGTTAAACGATGATGATGAAGAAGACGATAGCTCAATTTTTTTCCCGAAAGACTGCATACAAGTTGAATCTTTATTTAGAAAAGACGATCATGCCAAGAATATTCTTGAAGAAGTTTCAATTAGAAAGGTGCAAGAAACAAGAAAAGTCAATATTGGAATGGACCAGTCCCCGAAATATGTCAATTTGGGAGTTGATTTCACCCCCTAAGAGGTTGATCAATATGTTTCCTTATTAAAATAATATATTGATGTATTCAGTTGGACCTATGACGATTTGAAGGCCTATGATAAAACTATATTTCATAATATCATTCCTTTGAGGGAAGAAGCCAAACTGGTGAAAAAAAAAAAGAATGATGAATCCCAAGCTGAAACCTCTGGTAAAAATTGAGTTGGAGAAGTTGAAGAAGGCAAGGATAATATATCCCATTAAACATTCCTACTGTATTTCAAATCTAGTGATTGTCAAGAAGAAGACCAGGGAAATCCGAATGTGCATTGACTTCAGAGATCTTAACAAAGCAAGCATAAAAGATAATTTCCCATTTCCCAACATGGATTTTCTTCTACAACAAGTTATTGTATAAGCCTGCATGTCTATGTTGGATGGTTTCTTTGGATATAATCAGGTTTTAGTAGATGAGGAAGATAGATAAAAGACAACATTTATCACACCATCAGAAACATATGCATATGCTAGAATGCCCTTCGGTTTGAAGAATGATGGAGCCACATTCCAAAGGGCCATGGATCATGCATTCATCGGATTGATAGGAAGTTTTATGGTGGACTATCAAGATGAATTGATAGTGCATTCAAACAAAAGGGAGGATCACATCCATCATTTAAGAAAAGTCTTTGAAAGATGTAGATTATACAGCGTTTCTCTAAACCCAAAGAAATGTTTTTTCGCTGTGACTCAAGGCAAGTTGTTGGGCCACATTGTGCAAGGAAGGGATTTACATAAATTTATAAATATTTAAAGAAATTAATGAACTCAAACCCTCGACATCCAAGAAGGCAGTCCATTCATTCTTCAGGAAAATAAATTTTGTTCGAATATGTGTCCCTGCTTACACAAGCATCGTAAAACCTATCAATTTGTTGTTGAAAAAGGAGCAGAGATTCGAGTGGACAACATATGCTCAGGAAGCATTCAAAAATATCAAAGGGGAAATCAGTGATCACCACCGCTCCCATTCTCATTACTGAAAAATTTAAGAGATATATTATTATCTATTCATTTTCTAGAGAGGCAGTCATTGCATCCATCCTCACTCAAAAAAATAGCAATGGAGAAGAACTCTCGATAATTTTTATGTCAAAAACCCTACACGACTATGAGATGAGGTATTAAAAACTCAAGAAATGGGATTTGGCTATTGTAAAATTTGTGTCACACTTTCGGGCTTAAACTCCCATGTTATAGATTACATTCCCTCATCACCAATCAATATGCTTCTAAATCAACAGTTGAGAGAAGGGAAATGGGCTAACTGGTTAGCAAAAATTCAAGAGTATAATATTGAGATTAAACCTTTGAAGTTAATAAAAGGACAAGATTTATGCAAGATTATTGTGAATGGGGACTCGGTCGATGGGATGATTTCAATCTCAGTTGGGGAACCATTAGATAATTCAGAATGATACAGAGATATCATATTCTATTTAAGGTCCAGGAAATTCCCTGTTACAATGAATTATGAGAGAAGGACACTCAAGATGAAGGTGAACCAATACATGTTGATTGCTGACATACTTTTTAGAAGAAATTTTGATGGAATATTACTGATATGTGTTGATGAGAATCAAGCTCAAGGACCGATCAAAGAATTCCATGAGGGAATATGTGGTGAACACTTTGCACCTACTGCAACTACCCAAAAAATAATCAGAGAGAGATTTTACTAGCCGTCAACATTCGTGGATTTGTATGCCACAATAAGGAGATATTTGTCATGTCAACAGTTTTCAGGAAAAATGAAGAAAGTTGCGATGCCTCTACAACTGATTTTGGTGGAACAACCATTTTCCTAGTGGGGACTTGATGTTGTTGGTTCAATTAATCCAAAATATGGAAAGGGGAATATGTACATTATGAAAACTATCGATTATTTCATGAAATGGCCAGAAGCGGTGGTGCTAAAGAAGGATGACACCGAAGAATTGATTATATTCCTCAAGGACAAAATTCTATCAAGGTTTGGTGTCCTTGATAAATTTATCACAAACAATGATTCGATCTCCATTGGGTCAAAGTTCATGGAGTTTTGTGGACAATATGGTATCATCATGGGTTAATCATCAAATTATTATCCATAAGGAAATGGCCTTGATGAATCCACAAACAAAACACTTGTGCAGATATTGAAGAAAATTGTTGATAGAAACCAGAGGAATTGACCTCTGAAGCTGACAGAAGCATTATGGGAAAGCAGGAAAACCCTGAAAGATAGCATCGGTATGTCTCCATATCTATTGGTTTATGGGAAAGAGAAAAAAAAATCAATTAATGCCGAGCTTAATGCATTGATCTCCATGGATAATACTGAGGACACAAAAGACACTTCACCTATCCAAAAAATGATCAATCAATTGTTGAATTTGGAAGAGGAATGAAGAAAGGCCCCGAATCGAACTTCTGAGAGGCAGCATATCATGAAGAAGTATTTTGATCAAAGCAAAACTATGAAGAAATTTTAGAAGGGAGAATTCGTATTTCTTTGGAACAAAGTCAAGGAGAAGCCATCCATGCATACAAAGTTCGAAGCACTCTGGATCGGACCCTATGTCATCGAAAATACATTGGGCTTCAACTCATATATGCTCCAAGACATTAAAGGAAAAAGGTTAATGTTTCATGTCAATGAGAAGCATATGAAAGGTTTATTCTCCTAGAAATTTTTCATTCTCATTATACATAATTTTATTTTTAGTTTGTATATTCTTAATATGACTCCATCTCCCAATGTGTGGAAGCACCTGGTCACGAGAGATTCTAGATTCTTGACAACCCATAAGGGGTTCATCATCCCACAATTAGAGCATGTTGTTGAGGTCATTTCCCACTTCTGAAATTTCCCTCCCCTTTTCTATTTTCCCAAATTCTTTTCTCCCTTTCTTTTCCCTCTTCTATACTTACCCGTTTTTTCCCTTTTGTTTTTAACCTCCTACTATCCCTTTCTAGTTTTACACTTAGTCTCATTTTTCATACCGTGGGTTCCTGGGCTTGAAGAATTATGGTTTCTCATATCCATATATAAATTCACATCATGAGTCCTACCGACCGTCATGTTGTTCCATACTTATCTGATTTTATGATCACGAGTTCCCAGGTTGGCAGGATTGAACTTTCATGCTCTTATTTTCCGTGATATACATATTGCACCAAAAAGTTTTGTGATCTACATTTTGATCCCCAGACTCCCTGAACTTCCAAGTCTCATTATGCCTACAATTATTTCATCTGATCGCCACACCATTCTATACATATTCAATTTCCAACCTTATACCATCATCGAATCGCAGGTTCGCGAGTTCCCGGGTTCACAAAAATCTCAAATAATATTTTTCTCCTGTTTGTCCCTGCCACCCTCATGCCCTTCCCATTTCACATTTACTATGATTTTAATGCTAATAAATTACCATATAGGTTCGAAAGGATGGTCATTAATAAGAGAAAGGATTGAGGAGATCTCCTCTTAAAACACATTAAAGCAGGATTTACAGAGGATAATGTTATCCCCCTCCAAATTTCATTTTAAACCTAATCTGGAGCAAGGGAACATTCTCATAAACTTATGGAAGAAACTCGACTACATTTCTGTGGAGATACATTGAATATTTTTGGGCACGAGGACTAGAGTTTTTAGTGGTCCAGAGCATAGTCCTACTACTCATTCTCTTTTGCCCAGAAGGAGGTAATATGGATGATTGGAATTGTGTGCCTAGGTTGTGTACCTCAAGTATTTGACTGTAAGGAGTTGGTCACCTGGTGTGCCGAGAGATATATTCCAAGCTAGTGGATTATTCAGTTGCAGGACCATTCTATTGTCTCTCTAATGCCTCAAGTATTTCGTAAGATGTTGAGACTTCCCAAACCAATGCTCACCTTCAAGGAAGAAAATTAGAGGGAGTTATTAAAAAAGAATGACAATGGATTGGAACTCTTACCTAAATTCCTAGAGAACCCAACGGCCATCCCCGAGGACATCACAAGATTGCAGGTTGGATCATTTAAAAATCCCTTCCAAGAAATTACATGGATTTTTACGAGGATAACAGGACAAGAAACTACAACCAACATCTATGTTGGCCCTTGACCAAGTTCTAGAGATCCTTGGTCATGTTTGACCTATTTTGGGACTTCGATAGGATGTCGAAGGTGGAGTTTAAGTAGAAGTGGAGATCACAGGATCTCG
>CBVK0102451969.1:0-11649 GCA_900067695.1 Picea abies
AAGAAGCATGCAGAAAAAGAAGGAAAAACAACATGTAGGAGGAAAAGCAACGTGGTGTGCAGGCATACAAGCCTAACCATGATAGGGTTAGGTTTTTTGGCAAGATTGTAACAGCTATAAGCCATAAACTAGTATAAATAAGGACCTAGGAGGTCTAGAAGAAAGATAGATATATAGATCAAGAGATATACATATCAGGTCGGAAGAGAGAGGTATAGATCTCAGTTGAGGGGATAAGGGAGAATATATCATATTAATAGAGAGAGCTGATTAGTATGATTTTGCGGGTTGTTGATTGTAATAAGTCTTGTAGAAGAGTCAAATAAGTTAGTTTTTTAGGGTTAGGTCACATGCTGAGGAGCTTGGTGTGATCTAGTCTAGCTCACAGAGGGTTCTTACCCTCAATCTTGATTGTATTACTGAAGATGTAATGCGCGCAACACAAGATTTTGCAGTAGGATAAATAAAAGAGGAGAGAATCTAGATCTTTGTGGACGTAGTTCTAGGAGGGGGTGAACCACGGTAAACCTTGTGTTATATGTGATTGTTAATAAATGTTTATCTATGTTGATCGTTAGCTTATGAATGAATGGTTAAAATAGTTATATCAACATGCATGCATAGGTTTAAATATGAATAAGTCATAGAAGTAATTGGATAATGCAGAAGGAAGGAAGAACGGAATCACATAACCCCACTCATTCCTAGACTACAAACACCTGAGTATTGCAGTCACCCATAAAAGCTATCTCGAGTGAGACTGCGTTATGCATCTTGTGCGCAGCGTTGCCCTCTGGTTTACCCGAAGGGCCGATAGTTTTTAAGGGTTTTGTTGGAAACCTGTTTGAGAGCAGAACCTGGGTCAGCCCAAGAAGAAGAAGATAAAGAAGAGCCAACACTAAGCCACACCTATATGGCTATCATCCACCTTTGGATGTCAATATGATCCATGGTCATCTAGAAGTGTCCAAACACTTCCTTTACCCAACTTTAGATCATCATTTCCTTAATTATTCTACCTTATCTGCATAATGTCGCATATGATCAACATCATAAGCATTTTATCCATGTTGTTATCTCCCCTGCTAATATCAAGATATAATTAACCAAAATGATCCATTAGTAGACCATACCTTACAACCAATCACATGTTATAATAAGTTTATTCGCATGTTATATACATGCTTACTCATTACCATATGCATCATAGCATATCCATGTCTTGTGTTTTCATGCATAAACAAGTACTCAAGTCAATAGGTATTTGCATTCTCTTTAGTACAACCACGAGCTCATAAGCTCATATCACTTTCTTCTTTTACGAGGACTATCAACAGCTCATAGAACTCTCTTTTCTTTCGTCTATCTGGATTATTCCAGCAACAAGTTTCATTCATTACAGGTCAAGTAAACTGACCTTACAAATTTTCCATCAATCCTCTAATCATGAGGAGTTATGTATATACATGGTTTAGTCTTTTATTTAAGTAGAAATTATTACGGCCAAGGATTCTATCAATCCTTACTAAATTCCCTTAACCATAAGAAATATTCCAAAAGGATCTTAGCCCTTATATAAACAACCATCATAAATGCAAGAGCCTTTGTTTGTCCAAGCAAATAGACAACATTACACTTAAATAAAACAACTCATCTTGTCCCTTCTCTGGACTCATGCAACTCTATAACAGAATTTGCCACTTATGCCATTCACATTCAGGTCTTACTATGAATGTCTATCGGCATATTCCCACTCTTGTAGGAGTAGCTATCATTCTTACCAAGGTAGAAACATAATTCTTATGTTGTATATAAACATGCAAAATTTTTTTGGAAAGAAATTATGAAACAAAATCTCGGTCTACAGTCTTCCTTATTAAGGAAATTTTGCAGATAATAAACAAACTTTTTAAGGTAAAAAACACTTTTCAACGGGCTCATCTTACCCTTGATATACTAGTCTTGTAACCAATCTCTGGCCCATCCAGGCCTAGTATTTGAACTCTGCTCTGGTACCACTTTGTAACACACCCAACCCCCTAAGTACTTTCTAAGGGATGGGGTATCAAATTTTTTGCTTCTTTTCCTTAGACTCAAACCCAAATTAAAGGCTTCCATTATCTTATGCTCGTCAAGAGCTTTCCAACAACTATAATTATGCTCACCATTATCTTATGCTCGTCAAGAGCTTTCCAACAACTATAATTATGCTCAAATATGAGCCCTTGACCAAAAGTTCTGGCCCCCTAAAGTTTCAGGCCTTCTTTCCCAAACAACTCCATGTGACTCCATGTTACATGTGCCATCCAACATGGCACTAATGCATAATAGTGTGTCACCTTCTAGTGTTGACGTGCTTCCTAGCGGGGATACTGCCATGCCATCCACCACCTAGCCCACCAAGCGTTCGGCTTATCGTCATATCGTCTCCCGTGGATCTCCCGCACTCAACATTTTAAAAAAAATTCTCCTAACAGTCGATATCCGTGGCTCTGGCCCACTGGGGATATTGGCCCACCGAGATACCAAAATGTTGGCCCCTGGGTTAACCCATACTCATGCCAATATTAAGTGCATGAGTCAATAGTATGGCTGGCAATTAAGATGCACAACCCTACCATGACCTTCCACCTTGTGTGACACATGATCGTGTCTTCGCCTGCCACCTGACTCAAAAATTCCAATTTACCCTAACGCCTCAATATCCACTTGACACATGGACCAACCACGACACACCACGTCACCATAGAGTACAAAGACTCACCCAACTAAAGGTTGAAACTTGTCCACACCACTTTGAAAGACACCCAACCCCCTAAGTACTTTCTAAGGGATGGGGTATAAAAAAATTCGCTTCTTTTCCTTAGACTCAAACCCTAATTAGGGGCTTACATTGTCTCATGCTCATCAAGATCTTTCAAATGACTATAATTATGCTAAAATCCGAGTCCATTGGATCCATTCCTCGACAAACTCGAATGCCTCCAACATTTTATGAAGGAAACGCATCGATCAAATGATTTTGACATATCCAGTTTTATTGACAACCCAGGCTTCTTGGAAGTTTGCAGCGAATGAATAGTTTCATGGGCTACTATTGTACCATCTAGTATTTGACGCCCTTCCACAAAGCCCCCTTGCTCCAGGGAAATAATACCTTTAAGAAGAGGTTTCAGTCAATTAACTATTATCTTTTATATCAGGTTGCACAGAGTTATTGGTATAAATAATTTTGTTGTGTTTGCCTCTTTTTCCTTGGGAATCAATGCTATAAAAGTAGCATTAAAATCCTGAAGAATGGATTTGGAGGATCTCGATTCTTCCACTACTTCCCAAATGTCTTTCCCTGGTATTTTCCAACGTGTTTGAAAAAAGTCTGTGGTGAACCCGTCTAGCCTAGGATCTTTTCTGGAGGCCATCTCCTTCATTGTCCTTTCTACTTCCTCCAAGATTGACAGGCTCATGAGGAGTTGGTTTTGTTCTTGGGTAATGATCTTTGGGATGCATCCCGTGATATTTTGAATGGCTAGTTCTCTGTTCTTGTCTAGTTCTGCTATCATTCATTGGAAGTGACTCATCAATTTGTTCTCTATTTCTTCATTTGTTTCCACTTTTTCTCCTAACGCCGTTGTTAAGCTAGTTATCATATTTTAATTCCTTCTTTGCAGAAGAGAGTTATGGCAGAACTTTGTGTTTCTATCTCCCTCCTTTAACCATCTTACTCTAGATTTTTGTTGCCACAAAATTTCTTCTTGCTTATCCCTTTTATTCAACTCTATTTGTAGTTAATCCTCCATATTCCTTACATTGTTCACCTAATTTCCTATTATCACTTCAGTTTGGATGGAAACCATCTCTAATTCCAGTCATCTCTTCTCTTCAAAAATATTTTAGAAAACCTTCTTATTCCAGATCTTGATTCTTAGCTTGACATGTTTGAGTCTTTGTTGAAATTGGTACATCTTAGTACCATAGAGATCTGGTTTTTTGGACCACCATTTTTCTATATTCTATATGAATTCTGGATTATCCATCTAGAATTTCTCGAAATGAAACAGTGTTGGTCTCAGGGTCAATTCTCCTTCCCATGATAGGAGAATTGGCTAGTGATCATATCCATAGGAGGAGAGAACATCAACCAAAATTGCTTGTTGTCCTTGAAACATTGTCTCGGAGGTTAAGAATATGTCTAATATGACTACTACTTGTTTGTCTGCCCTTTTTCTGTTGCTCCAACTAAACGAGGCACTACTAGTTGGGATATATGTTAATCTAAACTTTTCAATCCAGTCTCTAAACACTTCACTTTCTCCATCTAGTATTCTAACTCCCCCATTTTTCTCCAGTAGAGACGTGATTGTATTGAAGTATCCTCCGATAGTCCATTGTTGGTCATGAAACAGGGTCCCTAAGTAATTTAGGGATTCTAAGAATCCCCTCTTTAGATGAGGCATTAACGGGCCATACACATTAGAAATGAAGCCTTGATATTGAGTACTTATCTCTTAGAATTGTAACGTTATGATTCTCAAGAAGTTGGAGTGAAGATTCATCATCCATTTCATATGATCCCACATGATAGCAAGCCCACCTGAAGCTCCCTCCACTGCTACCACTTTTATCTCACAACCTTTCCAAACTTTCTTGGCAATTTTAACCATCGTTTCCTTATCACATTTCATTTATTGTATCATTACTACCTCTGCTCTTTCCTGTGTAATCCTTTTTTTTAGCATTATGTGTTTTGATGGAGTGCTCAATCCTCTCACATTCCTTGACATGAGCTTCATAATATTACTTACGTTGGGGTTGGAAATATCTTTATGGTAGCCCTAACGTTTTCCCTAAGTCCACTAAGTGTGCTTATGTTTCCTCTATAACATGCTTATATGGTTTTCGTCCATGCTTCTTTTCTTCACTGGGTTTTTTACTTAGCATTTTCAAGGGGTTTGTCTTTACCCCCATACTTCCTAACATTGCACTTGGGCTCTCCGGAGTTACTTCCTTGCCTCTGGTTTCTTGTATTTCACTTTGTACATTCCTTAGTTGGTCTATTGTCATGTCATTGATTTATTGTTCTCCAATGCCCTTCCCTCAAGGATTTCACATCTATTTCAACCTTCACCAAATCCATTGCTTGGATCGTGTCTTCCTAAGTTTTCTCCTTTTGTGTTGGTTCATGTTATTTCAGATCTTGCATCTCATATTCCCCTTCTATGTTCTCCTCTAGTTGTAACTTTGGATCTGGTTTCTTGCACTTTTCCACCTCTTCTTTTGGTGGTGCTTCCATCTTCTTTGGTTCCTCTTAGGCTTCCCCAACGGTTTCTTTGACACTACTCTCCTCTAGTGATTTAAACCTGTTCTTATTATTTTCCTCTTCATTTTCTATTGGTTTGATTCGTCATCTCCATGCCTTGCACTTCCCTTGGATCTTAGTGAACCCCTCAACATATTTTCCATCTTGGGGTTTACTAACATCTGGCTTTGTGTTTAAGGGACAATCCTAGAAAATATGGTTGTGGAGGTGGCATTTTCTACATTTGAAAGGTATATGTTCATAATCTAGGGTTTGTCTCCATTCATTATCCTAATATGACACTGTTACTGACTTTGGAAGAGCCCTACCACGTTCATATAGACACAGATCCTTGCATACCATCTGTATTTTTCCATCTTCGTAACCTCTAAGATCTTAATGAAGATTCCTAGGGTGTTCCATATTCCTTTCAGTGTTTCCATTTCCCATAATTCTTGTGGTAATGAATACATCATGATCTAGACTAAAGCCACCATGACGTCCTCTTTCTCTAGAGCAAATCTTTCAATCCAGTAGTGTAAATGGAGGTCTGTCGAGTTAAAAAAATATGGGCCTTCCTCAAATACTTTGTCTCTATCCTTGAGGTTGGAAAAAAATGTTGTAAAGAAGCCCATGGACCTCAGTTTTAGATCTACTTGTCCCTTAACTTTCCACCAAGAATTCAACCATCCCATCAGAGATTTTTTCGATGGCCATATCCATATAAACTTTACTATTAGAGCATGGTGTTTCATATTTTGAATGTAGTTACCTATATTGTTAGGAGAGGTGACCTCATACCTTGGATTCTCATTTGTTCATGCTTGGCATCCATTCACATTTATTTTTGTTAACTCTTCTCACTCCTGGGTTTTTTGGATTGATCATACCTTTTGTTTTACCCTTGCCTACACCCCCCATTTTAGTGTCATCGAGTTGTTTTCCTTACCTACCTAGTATTGCATCTTCGAACGTCAACATTTATGCCGGTCCTCATCCTGTCGGTTGTGTAGAGAACTCTTCTTGTCACTCATGACCTTTGCATTGCCATTCCAGAAACTCTGACCCATTCATCCTCTTCCCCACACATACACACGAAAGCCTACTCAGGACATACTTGTACGCTAATTTACTTTTCCCACTATTTCTCCTTCCTTTTCAATTTGTTTTTATATATTAACTTTAAAAACATATAATAATGGATATTTCTATACTTATAATAAAAGTCAAATTGAACATAAAAACAATGTTTATAATAAAAGTCAAATTGAACATAAAAATGATGCTCATACTTGAATCGATGAACTATAATGTTTCAAATTGATTATACAAAGGATGAAATTATAAAATCATTCATGTTTTTTTGTAGGTTATTATTTCTGGGTATTTTCCCTCATTTCGAGGATGGTACTGAGGGTAAACTCAAAATTCTTTAGGGCATAACGTCAAGTCAACAATAGGGTTTAAATCCATTGCAACAATATACACATTATGAGTTCAACATGTCACCTATAGGAATAAAATCTAGGTGGGGAGGATAACACTCCATCACACAACCACTCAAACTAAACCCAACTAGCATAATCAACCACTTTGTTTATCATTGAATTGGTAAAGTTTTTTCAATTTGTTCATTATTAAGTTGTTGAAGTATAATGTTTTTCTTTAACAAAACATAAATTATATGTTTCAGTGTGTAAAACACTTCATAAGAAGTCTTCCCTCTAGTCATTTATGTCACTAAAAATTTTCAAAAATAAAAATATAATAGATATTATCCTCTAAGACTTATAACAAAAATTGAAAGAGGAAAAGAGCATTTATTTTAAATATAGACTATTCACTCACAAAAATTACACGATGAAGAATATTTTACAAGTTCCATTACAAACCCCTAGAATTGAAAAAAACCAATACATAATGAGCCAAAAAAACAAAAAACATAGCATATATACAAAGATTTTAGATCATCTGAAGTGTGTCAGAATCACCCAACCTTCCTAAATATGTAGTCCTTCTTTTAATAGTTTGTCAGCCATTGTACTAAGTTCCTTGTATACATGAATGGAGTAAATGTGATCAAATTTGATATTGATGTCCTTGAGGTTGGTATATAAAGGCTCGAGCATAATATTTTGGAGATGTGAAGTTGCAATCATCCAATTAATAATTAAAGAAGAATCACCATGAATCTACATATTAGAAATATTCCTTTCAAAAGCACTTTTTTTTAATAGAGACTAAAAGGTATTTATAATATAAGAGTTCGGCTTGGGCAACGAGCAAGTAAACGATTTTTACATGAGGGCATACAGCCTATAGAAATTCTAGAACTAAAATGCAAAGGTAAAACAAAATTCCTTTCCTAGGCAGAGCATATGTTCATCAAAATTGATTACATCCTTGCAAAATAGCCTAAGGTACCATATTAGTTTGAAAAACATAAGTTGGGTATAAGAAACAAAATATGGGGGATCAAGATTCTTAGTTGAGTGTTGAAACCCTTCTTTTATGTCCATTGGTGCAATCCCACATTCTTCATTGTCAATTACCCACTCAATGCCATCTTTTGGATTGGAATTCCTCCCGTGATGAATTGAGGCTGAAATAGAATGTTGAGTAATTTGGGCCTTTAAATTTTGCATACCTTCCTCGAGGAATTATAGCCTTCTGAACAACACAGTTGTGTCTACCTCACGTTCTTGAAACTTTGCATTCATCCTTTGTGCTAATAGAGCCATGGTGTTTCTGAATTCTTGAAATTTGTGAGATAATTGTTGCAGAGCCAGAGCATTCACCTAGGTGAATTCATCATGACAACGCATGATTCTCTTTAGGTTGTTCCTAGAAGGCTCTGTTATAATAACTTGAAACCACATTCTAAAAATGCTCCAAAACCCCACTAAATTACTGCTCGGGTCTAAAATTGTAAACATAGAATTAAAACAAATTTGCAAAGAAACACTAGGAACACAACTTCCACTGTTGTGAACGAAATTTAAAAATATATAATCCAAAAGGAACCTACGAAGAGACATTATGAAGGGGGTGTTGAGTGCACTTAATACACCAGGCTCATCCGATGTTGATTGAACCCAAAGCCAAGTAGACCCTCTATTATCTAGCACGTGAGAGAGAGGATCTTCAAATCCAAGGGAGGGATTCCTCTAGAAAACCCCAATGGATGCAAAATTCAAAGCCATTTTATTGCCCACATTCAATTTGAAATGAAAGCACACACATTTGGCGATTAATTTCAAATGTGTGATGGGAGGTTTGTTGATTTTTAAAATTTGCATCGTGATAAGAGAGAAGGCGCTCCTACTAGAACTAGGGAATGAGGAGGACCCTCAAATTCCCATTTATTTCCATCATTCCTTGATCAAAACTTTCACCAAGATTTCCCATTGGTCGACTAAGGTGTTTAGATCCCTCTTTATATGATAGATTTTGAATTCTTCAAACCTGTTTTGGATTGAGAGGATACAGTGAAGAATGCCCAAGTATTGATTATTTCCAGACAATTGACTTTTGATAATTGCTTGCACAACCATTATGGAGTCTCCAAAGATAACAATTTTAGAGATATTCCTTTGTATGACAATTTTCAAACCTATGTATATGGCATAAGCTTCGATGATAATGTTGGAAGCTTCCCCAAGACCCCAAGCATAATTTCCTATATTAGTTCCTTTGAGATCAAAGAGACTCTCACATGTTCATGCCACCCCAACAAAGCACATTTTATTAGTACCCTTATCATTATTGATTTTATTGAGATGTTTGATCCAACCCCAATAGTTAGTTTAAATTTGATACAATAATCCTCTAAGAAATATAAAACACTTTTAACACTATTACTATTGATATTTTCACTACTTTGAAAAGCCCCATCAAAAAAAATTCAATCAATAGATTTATTTATTTATACTTTGGACATCTAAATAAATGTTAATTGTAATATAACATGATTCAATTTGCTCATCATTTAATTAATGAAATATAATGTTTAATTGAATATCTATTTATACTTTGGACATCTTATTAAATGTTAATTGTAATAGAACATGATTCAATGTGCTCATCATTTAATTAATGAAATATAATGTTTAATTGAATATGAGTTGTAATATAACATATATGGACTTTGGACATGCAATAGAGATGGCCACTATGTATAAGCAGGTAAGGAATAGTGAATAGAACACTATGTGAAGTTTGATAAGGAATAGTGAATAGAACAATGAACCATTAGAACATACAAAGTAATTAAAAATAATGGCATATACATGGTAACAATGTATTATGGGTAATTGCTACCTGAGAGACTCTCGCGCCTAAGCCGAGCGCATCCAGGAGCCTGCCCTCAGGGATTCCCCCTTTGGTGCATTGCACCAGTCCTTTTGAGCCGATCTAGACCCAAACGCCCAAGGGGCCGCTCCTGTGGCACGTCCTGCCCATAGAGTCGTTTTCCCTCTGAAGTCAAATGTGCCCTCTTGGAGGTGAGGAGCAACCGCCTCCCCTCACACCCTCTGTCGATGAAGCAGCCTTTAGAAGGTTGTTACTCACCCAAGGAAAGAAGAAGGAAGGAGGAGTTGTTCCAAAGTTCGTAAAAAGGAAAGAAGAAGGAAGGAGGAGTTGTTCCAAAGTTCGTAAAAAAACTAGATGAATTCCTAAAAATCTATTTACCCCCAGCCCAACCTATGAGTGTGGCCATTTCTCTAGCAGATCGGGCACTTGTCAGAGAGTTCATAGGGCTTTGGCCATCTCTACAAACAACTGAGAACTGGATTAAAAAAAATTGGAGGCCACTGATATCAAATAATGTTACCAACTATGTCGTCGGAAGAGGCTTCTTCCTGTTTGAATTCACTTCCAAAGAAGATCTGGATCTGATCTTTAGGAGTGGGCCTTATTTCATGGGACCACAGAGGGTCTACTTAAATCATTGGACACTTGACTTCGACCCCGAAGTGGACGTACCAAAGACGGTTCTGGTCTAGGTATGCCTACCCAACCTACCAATCCATTGTTGGAACCCCTCATCTTTGCAAACTATAGGAAACAAACTAGGATGATACATAGACAAAGAAGATCCAAAAGGTCAATACTCGTGTGCTCAGATATGCATAGAAGTTGATCTGAAAGCGGGTCTTCCTGAAGCAATCAAGCTAACTGTTGGAGAATGGCAGCACAAGCGGGTCTTCCTGAAGCAATCAAGCTAACTGTTGGAGAATGGCAGCACTACCAAAAACTGGACTACGAGCAGTTGTCGTTCAAGTGTCATAGCTGTCATGAATACAGACATTTCCAAAAGCAATGTCCAAAAAAACAGACGATGCAGAAAGAGAAAGATTTAGGTGAAGCATGGCAACAAGCAAAGAGACCCAAGGTAAACCCTAAACCTAACTCCAAAAAGGCAAAGGAAAAACAAAGAGGACAAAAGGATATGGAAAATAGTTTTGCAATACTTGGGAATCAAGAGCTGGAACCAGTAAGCAAAGAAAATACTGTAGAAAAGCAAGACAATTCAGAAGCGGCAAGTGAGGAAAATAAAGAAACTACTCTACAGCTAGAACCAGGAGAAATCTCTGAATCCCAAATATCATAGACAAAGGAAGAAACATCTGAAGAAGCTGAGGGGGAGGTTGATATTGGTCTAACTCAGAACCCCTCGAAACCAGCTACCATAGGAAGGAAAATGGAAAAGGAAAGAAGAGATAGGGAGACATACAAAGAAAAACTTCAAGGATCATAGCCAACACTGGAAACAATGCTAAACCCAAGAAATACAAGGAACCAAGGGCAACCTTCTCATAGGATGCCCTCTAATCCAAAAAGCAGGTAATGAAGATAATCTCCTAGAACTGTAGGGGTCTAGGAAGCCAAAGAAAAAAAGAAGCAATGAAAGACCTAATCCGAATCTCAAATCGAGATCTACTATTAGTCCAGGAGACTAAGCTGGAGGAAGTTGAATTTCTCCAAACCAGTGCAAGGTTGTGGCAAAAAGGAGTAGGGGCAGCGGTTAGTGCTAGAGGAGCCTCGGGAGGGATTAGCTCCCTGTGGAACTCCTCAACACTCGAAATATTGAAGACAGAGCATTACACTCACTGGATCCTCACTAACCTTCTCCACAAGGAGTCAGGCATCCAGGTAAGCATTTTTAATATTTATGTCGTTGTACTCCCTGAGGAAAAAAAAGACTGCTAGAATAAATTAAGAGAGTTTCTTAACATGCATCAAATTGAGAATATAATTATTGTCAGGGATCTCAATGTCACTTTATCCCAAGGGGAAAAAAGGGGGGAACCATTGTTAGAGATCCCATCCATGAATGGGTTGAGGACATCATA